>JAODAL010056184.1:0-23459 GCA_025379985.1 Phyllomedusa bahiana | reverse complement strand
TTTGGGGTGTGGGGGAGTTCCTCACTACACTTGTCTAGCAAACGGTCTAGGTGAGTTCCTGGGTACTCCAAGTCAGTCCACCTCTCAGGCCAAACTCCTTGACCTGTATGACAGACAGGGTGGTCAGCTGATAGCTGACTTATAACGGCTAGCCCCAAATCTGGTCAGGTGGAAACAAGGGGAGTAGACACCCACCCAACGCTTTGCCTACTCCCAATAGAAGCCATCCCAGGTTTGGGTGAAGCAGCCATACTACCTAGTAAAACGTTTGTTAACCCTTATTGAGGCTAACACACACAAACTACATGGCTTCTATTTCACCAAGGCCAGGTAACCTTGGTGACATGTTACCTACTCTCTTTTCCTGGCGTAAGCCAGAAATCTCGCTGGGATGTACACCCCATTAAGGACCTCCCCAGCTGTCACCTTACAATATATATATTAATATCTATTTATTATATATAAAATATAACTATATATGGTTATTATAATTAAATTTTTGGCATCAGAGCACTTGTTTCTGACAGCCGATTTCAGCCATAATTTTTTCCCAAAACTGCACTAGCTTTTCTTTGTATGTACAGAGTATATACATTGCACACTCAATCTATGTAGGACAATTAGTAGTGAGCTTGATAGCACTTTGTTTTTCTTTAAGTCAGCAGGTCTTACTTAATGCACAAGACAAATGAAATTACTATAATTAGGTTCACAAGTTATTTGTTTAAATGTGAAATATGTACAGCACAATAGAAACACAGAGGAGTAATAACAGCCAGACGTGTTCATTTCCAGTCACTGGCTTTGCTGCATAAACTGCACTAACTAAATGTCTGCAGATTTTCCTTCTGCTTTTAGAAATTAATTATTTCCAATCAATCACACAAATTATTACAAACAAAGTCGTTTTCCTACCCGGCTATTTTGCAGAGTCTGCAGTTCACAGGCAGCTTCAGGCTCCCGCTTCCTGGTTAGACATAATCCGCCAGAAAGGCTTATCTGCAGATATTAGTGCAGATTTTTTTCTTCTACCCATGAAGTTGGGTGTAGATTGATAGCAAATACTGTGTGTATTTGCTAGGAACATACCCTAATGACACAATAGATTGCATGTGCAGCCACTCAATCCCTTTCCAATATAGGAGCTAAGTTATAAAGTTCTGTGTCTTTTTAGGCCTCATCTATACAGAGACTTTTTAGAGTGCTTCAAACTGATTTTAAAGGGGATGTAGCTCCAATTTTTTAAGTTAAAAAAAAACCATACTCACCTATAACTCATGTTGAATCTAGCAATGTGGTTCCCAGTCTTTTTTGCTGGTGATTTGTTGACTTCTGGCTCAGGCTGAACAGAACATCAGTGCAGAAGCCTTTGATTGGCTGCCGTAGTTACATTACACTGTCTGATGTCATCATTCAGAACAGTGACGACAGATAGTTGTAATGTGACCACTGCAGCTAATGAGAGACTTCAGGAGTGATGTTCTACTCAGCACGAGCTGGAAGACAACAGAAAGTTGACAAAGAGGATTGGGAACCGCATTACTGGAACCAAAATGAGTAAAGAGGTGAATGTTTTTTTATTTTCTCCCAAAGGGGTCAGAGAACACCTTAAATTATCAAGCTACACTTGCAAAGGAGTACAATTATTATTATTATTTATTTTAAAGCGCCATTGATTCCATGGTGCTGTACATTGAAGGGGGGGTTTAATACATAACATATGTCAAACGAATACAATGATAAATGATGAATGACTGAAATTGGTACAACAGAGGGAGAGAGGACCCTGCTCACGAGGGCTTACAATCTACAAGGAGGAGGGAAGAGACAAAAGGTGGGGGGCAGACATGTTTGCGGGGTAGTACTGTGGCAGCAGGGCTATTGTAGGTTATAGGCAATCCTGAAGAAATGGGTTTTCAGGTTGCTTTTGAAGCTGGCGAAGGTGGAGGAGAGTCTGATGTGTTGGGTCAGTGAGCTCCAGTGTCTGGGGGAAGTACGGGAGAAGTCTTGGAGACGGTTGTGTGAGGAGCTGATAAGGGGAGAGCAGAGGAGAAGGTCCTGTGAGGAGCGGAGATTGCGTGAGGGGAATATCTGGAGATTAGGGCAGAGATACTGTATATGGAGGGGAGAGGTAATGGAGAGCCTTTTAGGTCATATTTAGTAGCTTGAAATGAATTCGCTGGGCAATGGGAAGCCAGTGGAGGGATTGGCAGAGGGGAGAGGCAGAGTAGCGAGGGGAGAGGTGGATAAGGCGGGCAGTAGAGTTGAAGGGGAGCAAGAGTGTTAGATGGGAGGCCACAAAGCAAGATGTTGTAGTAGTCTAGGCGGGAGATGACGAGGGCATGGACAAGCATTTTTGTAGTGACGAAGATGAGTAAACAGCGGATGCGATAGATGTTTTACAGGTGGAGGCGGCAGGTGGAGTTGAGGGTTTGGATGTGTGGTTTGAAAGACAGAGCGGAGTCCAGGATTATCCCAAGGCAGCGGACTTGTGGAACAGGTGAGAGTGTACAGCCGTTGACTGAGATAGAGAGATCAGGTGGAGGGATAGAGTGGGAAGGTGGAAAGATAATGATTTCAGTTATCTCCACATTTAGTTTTAGGAGACGGGAGGAGAAGAAGGAGGATATGGACGATAGACAGTTTGGGATCCGGGAGAGTAGAGAGGTGACATCTGGGCCGGAGATGTAGAGTTGGGTATCATCAGCATATAGGTGGTATTGAAAGCAATGTGAAGCTATGAGCTGACCGACGGCAAGAGTGTAGAGAGAGAAGAGTATGGTCCCCTGGACAGTCCCCTGGGGGACACCGAAAGAGTGTCTCCGGGGGGAGGTGGTAGAGCAAGAATGAGTGACGCTGAAAGTCCGATCAGTGAGGTATGAGGTGATCCAGGAAAGGGCCAAGTCCGTGATGCCAAGGGAGGAGAGGATTTGTAGCAGGAGGAAATGGTCGACAGTGTCAAAGGCAGAGGATAGGTCTAGAAGGAGAAGGACAGAGTAATGGTGTGAGGCTTTAGCAGTTGTTAGGTCTTTAGTTGTATCTTGTAAACTGCAGCTGTAACTTGATTACACTTGTTAAAATCAATTGGTAGTGCTCACCATAATAGTGATACGATTCAAAAAAGACTCCATAAACAGATGTAGGGCTTTTGCTGGAGCGAAAAATGCAGACACATCCTGGAAAACCCTTTTCAATTACCAGGATGACCTGCTGCTGCTTCCATCAAAAATGGAAGAGATCGCAGCAGCCCCCTTCCACAGCTCATCTCTATGTTAGAGCTGAGCATGACAATTGTTATCATTAGTGAGTGACAAATTGTGAGACTTTATTGAATATTTATCTTTCAATGGAGTCCTTCAAGAAATATACACTGCCTGAGGCACATGCAGCATGACATAAAGTTTTCCTACACCTCAACAATGGAACAGGAGGGTTTCACTGCCTCCTGACAAATAGGAAACAATGCAGAAGCAGCATAAAATCCATTTCCCAGTTGTTTCCTGTCACTCTAACAAACCTAGAAACAGTTTCTGACCATGCGGTTATAGAAAATCATGTTTTCTTCCTGCACCAGCCCTTGAAATCCTTCCCTCACCTTCCAAAAGGAAGCCTATTGTTACTTCAAGGTGCATGTGATTCAGGCAGCATGAATCTCCTGATAGACTCCTTTTAATAGCCGAAAAGATAAATAAATTAAACTATGAGGGCTATGCTGCGTGACTTGTAGATGTCCATAGAGCTGCTTAGGTGTTATTTTGACAATAGCATTAGACGAACAAATACATTAGGATACACAGTAAAGAATAAAAAGAAAATAAATCATAGCAGAAAGCTAAATCACTTGCATAGATTGTTCTTGTCAATGTCACATAATGCCATCACTTTGTTACACTTGTTGGCATACAGACAGGTATCAGCAGGAGCAGCTGGCAGACAATGATGATGAGAAGGCTGTGTTAGTCATCTCTTGAATTTGAAGATGGTGGTTGACGCTTTTTTACTGATCTGATTTATATTCACTGTAATATATGTCTGTTTTTCCACACTGCTGGTGTGTAATTGCATCCAGTTGGGTGAGTGATAACTCTAACTGATAGTCTATTGACTCTTCCTGGCAGGCAATATACTGGGAAGGAACTATGATTGACCATTTTGGGCTACAGCTTATTTTTTTATCTATTTGTACCTAGTCAATTTAAAGTGACAACACAACATTTAACTTTCTATCAGTCTATCCATCAATAATAATGTAATTCCCTTGTAGGAAATTCTTCTGTATACAGATGTTTTATAACTGCCCCACTCACTCCATAAATTATGGCTGTAGCTATTATGTGATAGATGCTCCTTTTATTCCAAACAACCTTCTCTATTTTTGCCCAAACATACAAAATGCTTAATCAAGAAAATATGTATTTATTTTACTTGCTCCATCTATCGTTGTGCATTATGCCCCTTACTTAAAGCAAATAGGAAAGTTTACCGTACCCATTTCAGTGCACCTGGCCTAGTTACTGCCATGCATGGCAGAGACATGCCCATTAAAATCAGATTGTGAATGTTTTTATCCTCCTTACAGATACCCAATAAATCATGAGAATAAAGTTGTATTTACAGTATTGTTCTTTGTTGTTTAAAGCCCTTTTCACATCTGCACCAGTACAGAACCTCCATTGAAGAGCTGCAAATGGATCTGTTTCACAAGAGCACCAAAGACGCAACAGGGACCCCATTGACTACAGTGAACCCGTCATGTTTCCATTGTGGTGTCCATTGTTTTAAATGATATAATAACGCAACTTGCTATACTATTTTTCTATGTCATACCCAACGGAAGAAGTAACGGAGGTTATGAACGCTGATATGAACCAAGACTAACATGCCTTTACTTGCATGAGATGTCATCCTGAGATGCTTCTGTGACTAATGCTATTGTACTGTCTTATTGTGGTCTCTGTGCTGTTGACAATATGGCAGCAAAAATTCTGCTCTTGTATACCATGGCAGCTACAGCTAGTCAGGTTGGGGGGAAAATGGGATTCAGCATGGGCAGAGGTGTAGGGATAGAGGGAGACTGTGTGAGTTGTAGGTGAGTGTAAAGTTCAACATAAAACAGGTGATTCCCACCACTGCAATATGTTGAGTAAGGTAGTGTTGTTATACAAGCAAGAAAGTAGTGTCCATCACCTGAGTAATCAGTCATCATTGCAACTGTGTTCAGAGACAGGCAGTAAAGCTTGGTGTTAAAGGGGTTGTCTCGCTACAAAGAATAGCTTTCAAATTGTAGGGAACACAAAATAAAGACATTTTCCAAATATATTGCTTTGTTCCTCTGTTTTCCCTAGGGAGATACAAGTGAATTTATGACCTTCCTGGCTATTTCAGTTCCCTCAGTAACTGACCTGTAAACAATTCTCCCCCTGCTGTTTGTTCAATGAGATAACAGTGAGTGAGGTCATCACACAGGTCTCTGCAGTGTCCTGTGCTGCTCAGCAGTAAAAAGCTTGATTTATGTAAAATAAACAGAACTGTAATTAGGGCTTTTGTTTTGGGGATCAGATAAGAAGCGTTGTTAGTAGTTTGAGAAGCTAATCTGATCTAATTAGCATCTGAAAGCACAGCATGGCAGGGAGCTGTACCAGCATGGAGCTTATGCAAATGAGTCAGTCTGAACCAGGAAGTGACAGAGTATTTCATTCATGCATTCTCTGAAACTCTGAAGGGAGATAACTCCTTTTAACCCCTTAACGACCTTGGGCGTATCCATACGTCCAGGTCGTTTGGGGGTTAACGCATCTGGACGTATGGATACGTCCTGAGGATCGCGCGAACTCTAAAGCAGAGTTCGCGCGATCGGCGCGGGGTGTCAGCTGTATATTACAGCTGACATCCCGCAGCGTCGGCCCCGACCCCGGATCGCTCCGGGAGGGGGGGGGCGGTTAACCCCTTAATTATCGCGACGATCGGGTCGCAATAACTAAGGGAGACGCAGGAGGAGATCGCTCCTCCTGCGTCTCTGTCGGCGGCAGCAGCGCACGGATCGGGCGATCCGTGCAGCTCCTGCCTTCCTACAGACAGCACGGAAGGCAGAGAATGCCTTCCGGGTTGTCTGTGACGTCACGATGCCCGGCCGTGCCCTGTGGGCATGTCCCGGCATCGTGACTGACAGTTACCATAGGAACCAGTCATAGCAACAAGCTATGTACTGATTCCTATTGAATGAGAGATCTAAAGATCTCTCATTCAAATCCCCTATGGGGAAATGTAAAAAAATAACATGAAAAAGTGAAAAAAGTAAAAAAAAGTGAAAAACAAGTAAAAACAAACACGAAAAATAAAATAAAAATACGTACACCGTCCTTTTTCCCTTTACAAACGGCAATCGCCCCAAACAAGATCAAAAATAAATAAAGTACCCATATTTGGTATCGCCGCGTGCGTAACGACCTGCCCTATAAATCTATCATGTTAATTAACCCGTACGGTGAACGCCGTAAAACAAAAAAAAAATACCAATCACAGAATTAAGATTATTGTTCATCCCGCAGCACATAAAATGGAATAAAAAGCGATCAAAAACTCCAAAAAAGCCAAAGTTGTACCAATTAAAACGTCAGTTCATCCCGCAAAAAAAAGTCCTTATACAGCTCTGTATACGGAAAAATAAAAAATGTATAGCTCTCAGAAGATAGCGATGCATAAATATTGTTTTACACACTAAAAACACTTTTCTTTTTTTTTTAAGTGCTTCAACATAAAAAAAACTATATAAATAGGGTATCGCCATAATCGTAGCGACCCAAAGAGTAAAGCTAACTTATCACGGATACTGCACGGTGAGCCCTGTTAAAAATAAAAATAAAAAACACTACTAGGATTGCAGTATTTTCTTCACCCTGGCCTCCAAAAAAATGGATTTAAAAGCGATCAAAAAGCCTTGTCCCCCCAAAAATGATACTAATAAAAACATCAACTCATCTCGCAAAAAACAAGTCCTACCAGCTCCAAGCACAGAAAAATAAAAAAGTTATGGCTGTCAGACTATGGCGATGCAAAAGCGTATTTTCCTGGTTGAATAAAAGTGTTTTTATTGTATAAAAGCAGTAAAACATAAAAAAATATACAAATTGGGTATCGGTGTAATCGTATTGACCTGCTGAGTAAAGTTACCATGTCATATATACCGTACAGTGACCGCTATAAAAATAAAAATAAAAAACACTACCAAGATTGCTGTATTTTGTTCAAAACATCTCACAAAAACCTTAATAAAAAGTGAACATAGCATCATATGCACCCCATAATACCAATAAAAAACTCATCCGCAAAAACAAAACCCATACACAGCTCTGCAACAGCAAAATAAAAAAGTTATGGCTGTCAGAATAGGACAACATAAAAACGCAATTTTTTTATAGACGTATTTCTACTGTGTAAAAGTAATAAAACAGAAAAAACTGTATAAAATCTATATTATTATTATTATTATTATCATTATTTTGGAGCGCCCTGGAATCAAGGGCGCTGTACATTTCAGGCGGGTACATGAGTAACATTGGTCAAACAATTACAAAGTGATAATAAGTGACTAACAACTGGTACAGAGGGAAAGAGGTCCCTGCCCGCGAGGGCTTACAATCTACAGGGAAGGGGGGAAGAGACAGAAGGTGAGGGGCAGACATGTTTGTGGGGCGGAGCAGTGCAACCTGGTTAATGTTGGTTATAGGCAGGGCCGGGACAAGGCATTTTAGTGCCCTAGGCGAGTATAGCCAATGGCGCCCCCCCCCCCTCGCTCCCCAAAAAATGCCCCCCCTCACCCAATTCCTCTCACCCCTGCGCAAGGTCCTGTCACTAATTTTCTGCGTATCCCTCATAGCTCCCGTCCATCTCCTCAGCAGTCACTGCACAATGGAAATCAGCCCTGATAAATTTGCTTTTTCAAAATCGCTCCCCTCCGTATGACAGTGTAATACCCCTAAATAACAGTCACCGAATAATCCACCGATACATGGAGCAAATCTGCCAGACGAATGATTGTTACTAAAAAATACTCCTACAAAACCAAGATCCCAAACTATTACTACTTAAGGATCAAATAATCCTGCCAGACCCTGACCAAACACGACCCCCACTGTGACTATCAGCTGTACACAGGCTCTGATTACATATACCACGCCATACAGTGACCAGATAGTGGTAGATACTAGTTGTATGTGACACTCTGCGAAATCTAAGTGATTACACTGCAGTTACATTTAGTGACTCACAGGAGACGTCTTTTCTGATCAGCGTCGTTCACTTTCCCTTTTCTCTCCATCCCGTCCACACCTTCATGCTGATTGCTCCCGGCCAATACTCGTCCCTGCAGATTTGGACACAAATATTTTAGAATCCTCACATTTCCAGCAAATCCTTAATTATAGGTATATAAGTCCCCTCAGTTAGACAGGTATATAGATATAGGGTCACTCTCAGGCAGGTTATATAGACATAGGGTCACTCTCAGGCAGGTTATATAGCTATAGGGCTACAGGCAGGTATATATAGGGGCACACAGGCAGGTATATAGCTATAGGGGCTCAGGCATGTATATAGCTAGGGGCTACAGGCAGGCTTATAGGGCCTACAGGCAGGCATATGGGGGCCACAGGCAGGCTTATAGGGGCCACAGGCAGGCTTATAGGGGCTACAGGCAGGCATATGGGGGGCCACAGGCAGTATATGGGGGCACAGGCAGTATATGGGGGCCACAGGCAGGCTAATAGAGGCTACAGGCAGGCTTATAGGGCTACAGGCAGGCGTTGGGGCCACATGCAGTTATATAGGGTCCACAGGCAGGCTTATAGGGCCACAGGCAGGCTTATTAGGGGCTACAGGTAGGCTTATAGGGCCACAGGCAGTCATATGGGGGGCAGGCAGGCAGGGTATATGGGCTACAGGCAGCTTAAAGGGGCATACAAGGCAGGCTTATAGGGCAACAGGCAGGCGTTTGGGGCCACAGGCAGGCTTATAGGGGCCACAGGCAGGCTTATTGGGCTACAGGCAGGCTTATAGGGGCTACAGGCAGGCTATAGGGCCACAGGCAGGGCTATGGGGGCCACAGGCAGGCTTATAGGGGCTACAGGCAGGCTTATAGGGCCACAGGCAGGCATATGGGGGCCACAGGCAGGCTTATAGGCTACAGGCAGGCTTATAGGGGCTACAGGCAGGCTTATAGGGCCTACAGGCAGGCTTATGAGGGGCCACAGGCAGGCTATGGGGCCACAGGCAGCTTATAGGGCATACAGCAGGCATATAGGGGGCCACAGGCAGGCTATATGGGGCTACAGGCAGGCTTTGGGGGCCACAGGCAGTTATAGGGGCACAGGCAGGCTTTATAGGGCTACAGGCAGGCGATATGGGGGCCACAGGCAGTGTATATAAGGGGCTACAGGACAGGCAGCATAGGGGCTACAGGCAGGCATATAGGGGCTACAGGCAGGTATAGGGGCTACAGGCAGGCTTATAGGGGCTACAGTCAGGCATATAGGGGCTACAGGCAGGCTTATAGGGGCCACAGGCAGCATATAGGGCTACAGGCAGGCTTATAGGGGCTACAGGCAGTCATATAGGGGCTACAGGCAGGCTTATAGGGCCACAGGCAGGCATATGGGCGCCACAGGCAGGCATATGGGGGCCACAGGCAGGCTTATAGGGGCCACAGGCAGGCTTATAGGGGCTACAGGCAGGTGTATGGGGGCCACAGGCGGGCTTATAGGGGCTACAGGCAGGTAAAAACAACAACATTCATACTTACCTGCTGCCCGGGCGCGCGCTCCTCTTCGGGCCCCGCCTCCAGTGCCGAACGCTCCTCCGGCAGCTCCTCGGGCGCACGGCCTGTGACGCGCTATGCGCCCGAGGAGAGGCAGCGTCATGATGACATCACTTCATCGCAACGCTGCCAGCTGAGCGCCGCACGGAGCCGCGGCGGGTCCTCAGGGCTATGAGGACCCGGCGGCCCCGCTGTGTTGGCCCTGCGGCTCACCGGAGGATCCAGCGATCCTCCGGGGAGCGTGGCCCGACACTGTCTGCGGAACAGGGAGCGCTCGCTCTCTGCTCCACAGAAGCGTCACAGAGACCGCCGGCGCTTCAAGCCCATGGCAGCGGCCTGAAGCCCGGTGAGGGTCAGGGCCCTGCCTGCGCCCCTTAGGGATAGGCAGAGGTAGGCGCCCTAGGCGGTCGCCTACCTTGGCCTACCCGTCGTCCCGGGCCTGGTTATAGGCAAGCCTGAAGAGGTAGGTTTTCAGGTTACGTTTGAAGCCGGTGAGAGAGGGGGAGAGTCTGATGTGTTGGGGCAGTGAGTTCCAAAGTGTGGGGGAAGCACGAGAGAAGTCTTGGAGACGGTTATGTGAGGAGGTGATAAGAGGAGAGCAGAGGAGAAGGTCCTGTGAGGAGCGGAGGTTGCGTGAGGGGAGGTATTTAGAGATTAAGGCAGAGATATATGAAGGGGAGAGGTTATGGAGAGCCTTGTAGGTCGAAGTTGCTAGCTTGAACTGGATTCGCTGGGCAATGGGTAGCCAGTGAAGGGATCGGCAGAGGGGAGAGGCAGAGGAGTAGCGAGGAGAGAGGTGAATCAGACGGGCAGCAGAGTTAAGGATGGTTTGGAGGGGAGCGAGGGTGCTAGCTGGGAGGCCACAGAGGAGGATGTTGCAGTAGTCGAGGCGCGAGATGACGAGGGCATGGACAAGCATTTGGGAAATATTTTTTAGGTGGAGGTGACACGCAGAGGTGAGGGTTTGGATGTGCGGTTTGAAGGACAGATTGGAGTCAAAGATTATCCCAAGGCAGCGGACCTGTGGTGCTGGTGAGAGAGTGTAGCCATTAACAGTGATAGAGAGATCGGGTGGAGGGATGGAGTGGGATGGTGGGAAGATAATGAATTCAATTTTCTCCACATTTAGTTTTAGGAGACGGGAGAAGAAGAAGGAGGAAATGGAGAACAGGCAGTCAGGGATCCGGGAGAGAAGAGAGGCGATATCTGGGCCGGAGATGTAGAGTTGGGTGTCATCTGCATACAGGTGGTATTTAAAGCCATGTGAAGCTATGAGCTGACCGAGGCCAAGAGTGTAGATAGAGAAGAGTAGTGGGCCCAGGACTGACCCCAGGGGGACACCGACAGAGAGCGGGCGAGAGGAGGAGGTGGAGCGAGAGTGAGAGACACTGAAAGTCTGATCAGTGAGGTACGAGGAGATCCAGGAAAGGGCCAAGTCCGTGATGCCGAGGGAGGAGAGGATTTGTAGCAGGAGGGAATGGTTTCTTTAGGATGGGGGTGATGGTCGCATGTTTAAATGAGGAAGGAAAGATGCCAGAGGTTAATGTTAGATTGAAGAGATGAGTGAGGGCTGGGATGATAACAGCACTAAGGTCAGGGATGAGGTGAGATGGGAGTGGGTCAAGACTACAGGTGGTGAGGTTCGATTTGGACAGTAGAGAGGAGAGCTTGTCAGGAGTGACCGGTGAGAAGCGAGTTAGAGGGGAATAGTCATGAGCAGGTACAGAGGTGGGCTGTGGGGACACCGCAGGAATAGAGGTAGGCTGAGGGGACTGTGGGGTGAAGATTTGTCTGATGAGATTTATTTTATTATGGAAGTGAGTTGCAAAATCATCTGCTGAGAGGAGAGATGGGGGAGGGGGTGCTGGTGGACGCAGGAGAGAGTTGAAGGTGTTAAAAAGTTGTCTGGGGTTGTGGGACAGGGAGGATATGAGAGTGGTGAAATAGTCTTGTTTGGCTGAGGTGAGTGCGGATTTAAATGTGTGCAGTGATTCTTTATATGAGGTGAAGTCAGTGGTGGAGCGGGTTTTCTTCCACCGGCGTTCGGCCACTCTGGAAGCTCGCCTCTACTGTTTGGTGTGCCAGGGTTGTCTGTTCATTTTGCGGGTTCTGTTGTGTGTGAGAGGGGCGACAGCATCGAGAATGGAAGTGATTGTGTTGTTTTAGAATGTGGTGGCTGCGTCTGGATCAGCAAATGAGGATATGGTAGAGAGGGGAGCAAGAGAGTCAGAGAGAGTGCAAGGGTTGAGGTTTTGTAGGTTCCTGCGTGGGTGTGCTAGATTTGGTGCAGGAGGGGCAGGTGGAGTGGTGATGGAGGAGAAGGTGAGCAGATTGTGGTCAGAGATAGGGAGAGGAGAGTTTGAGAGGTTAGATAAGGGGCAAAGGCGGGTGAAGATGAGGTCCAGTGCGTGTCCGTCTGTGTGAGTGGCTCCAGAGGTCCACTGGGAGAGGCCAAAGGAAGAGGAGAGTGACAGGAGTTTGTTAGTAGTGGAGTGGGGAGTATCGATTGGAATGTTAAAATCTCCCATGATAATAGTGGGGATGTCGGTGGACCGACCCCCATAGTAAAGTTATCACATCATTTACAGTGCACGGCGAATGCTGTAAAATTGAAACTCAAAAAACAATGACCAAACTGCGTTTTTCCCCCCATTTTCATTGCCCAGTGCTAAAAAAAAAAAACTATGGAACACCTGTGTGCCTAAAATGCAGAATACATCCCTAGATGAGATCCATGATAGGTGTTGAATCCAAAATGGGGTGACTTCTGGAAGGTTTCGCCTGTTCTGCTACTTTGGGGGCTTTGCAAATGCGACATGGCCCCACCAAAATCTGTGTTCCAAAAGCCAAATAGCTCTCCCTCCCTTATACGCCCTGCCATGCGCCCAAACAGCAGTTTACACCAACATGTTGGTTATTGCCGAACTTGGAAGAAATTGATTAACAAAGTTTTAGGGTTATTTTTTCCAGGATTCCTTGTATGTATGAAACATTTTAAGCTAAAATTGCAGATTATTGGAAAAAAATTTTTTTACATTTTCACAGCCTTATGCTAAAACAAATTTGTGAATCACCTGTGGGGTCTATATACTCAATGCACCCCTGGATATATTCCTTAAGGGGTGTAGTTTCCAATATGCAATCTATTTAGGGGTGTTTATTAAGTTTTAGCACCTTAGGGTGTCCCCAAACCTTAAATGGCGCCTAAATAAAATCGTATTGAAAATGAGACCCCAGAGTATAGTAGGTGCTCCTCCTATTCTGGGGCTTATGGTTTAGCCAAATAATGCACTATGGCCACATATGGGATATCTCTAAAAACGGCAGACCTGGGGGAATTGATATTAAGTTGCATTTACCTAGTCACATTTACCGTATTCCAGTGAATAATGGATAAATATTGAAAATCTGCAAAAAAAGTGAAATTTTGAAATTTCAACTCCACTTTGCTTTAATTTCTGTGAAATATCTAAAGGGTTATCAAACTTCCTAAATAGTGTTGTAAATACGTTAAGGGGTCTAGTTTCTCAGATGGCATCACTTATGGGGGTATCTAACATGCAGGCCCCTCAAAGCCACGTCAGAAACTGGAGTGATCCCTAAAAAAATGTATATTGCAAATTTTCTTGAAAATGTGAGAAATTACTACTAGATTTCTAAGCCCTCTAATGTCGTAAAAAAAAAAAAGACATTTAAAAAATGATGCCAACCTATAGTGGACATATGGTAGATGCTAGTTCTAAACTATTTTGTGGTGAATAATTATCTGTCTTGCACGCAGAAATTTTGCAACTTTCAAAATCGCAAATTTTTCCAAATTTTCATGAAATTTTAAAATTTTTCACAAACAAACAAGGATTGTATGGATAAAAATTTCTTACTAACTTAAAGCACAATGTGTCACGAGAAAACAATCTCTGAATCACATGGATAGGTAAAAGTGTCAAAAAGTTATTCTCATAAATTGACACATGTCAGATTTCAAAAATAGGGCTGTGTAAGGAAGGTCAAAACAGGCTGGGTCCTTAAGGGGTTAAGGCAAGAGTTAGCAGAGAGGAAGAAAGAAAGAAAGAATATGGTATATCTAGCTCATCCTAAGGTCAGAATACTGGTGGACCCTCAGCTCTATGACAAAATAATGATTCTTGTAGGTTCAGCAGAAGACAATACCATTTGTAGTCAGTCACTTCTAGTTTTTACAGAAATAACTGATGAGTATTGTATGCCCCAGGTGTAGAGCAAGTAGTAAAATTTCAATTTGATTAACAGTTGACATGATCTGTATGCATGAAGAGTGAGCCTAATGAAGTGCAGTCAAACATTGGCTCATTCAAATGTCCTAGGTCATCTATAGTATTTACATCCCCCTGTATTGAGCAGTCTAGGTTATATGAGGCACCAGGACTCAAGTGCAACCTCGGCAACCTATGATATGATATGATTTCATACTGAACTAGGAAGTACTCTCTCTTAGAAGAAGGTGTAACACTAATGGTGAAATAAATAATGCTTCCTGCCAGGTAAAAGAGTGTGCTATCAGAATTATTTTTTTTTTATTTTGTGCAAAGTTCATAATGCAGTACATTGCTTATAATGCAAATAAAATATAACCAGGGATCTACAAACAGAAATATGATTACGAATATCATTGCGTTTTTATGCTTTGCTTTCACCATCTTCTATATAAAGGATGTAAATACTACAACAACAAAATGTCAGGTTAACCAAACAAAGAAATAAAACATCAATATAAGAGTCCTTATTTGTCATTCCCTTCAATATCCTGTGAAGTGAAGCTTAGGATCCTTATTACCGGAGTTTTACATTACATTCTTTGTGTCAAAGGAAATCAGAATCCAATGTGACACAACAATAAGATATGCATGGCTGCCCGTACGCTAGACCCAATTCTTAATGAGGCTAAAGCAACAGCTTGCTATCTGGCTGCATAAATATTATGGATGAGTGCAACCACTAGCTGGGGAAACAATATACTTTCGGGAAACAACTGGCAACTTGGTCATCAATATGTATTAGTGTCAATAAGAGTCCTGCCCAGATACAGAAAATGCAATGTTTCACAGTCAGCTAATGTTCATATTGGACTGAAAATCTGACATGCACTACTACTGCAAAAAAAAAAAAATACAATTACACCATTTTTGTGGGGGTTTGTTTCTATGGAGTTCACTGTTCAGTATAAATGATATTCTGCAGGTTAATAAGATTCTGGTGATATCAAATTGTTATAGTTTTGGTTATGTTAAAGTACTTTAAAAAAAATACAAACCTTTTATATTCTTCAAATTTGAGTAGTCAGAACACACACACACACAGAAAGCACAGAAAGCTCAGGCAGCCAGTTTCAGTTTCACACAGCTCAGGGGAATGACACGCAGAGAGTGCAGACAACCAAGTACTGCACAGGGGGCGTGTCCCACACTGGGGGCATGTCCTAATAAGGGTTGAGCTATATATCTGGCAGCCAATCACAGCAAAGGGGTTATGGCCCAATCCCTGGCTGCTGATTTAGCTTTAGACACACACAGATTAGCTAATATCTGCTATACTAAAGGATTTAGGTAATACATATCAATTGCAAAAGCGCTTATTTTTACTTTCCCCATCATTACAGATATGATCTTTGTAGCGCTAAAACCCTTTCAATTAATGTGTATGATCAGCTTAACAGACAAAGTCAGCCGCAGTCTTACATTTTTTGTAGAACAGAAGATGACATTGCAAATGTATTATGTCATCATAATCTAAATCCCTTGAAATATCACACTCAATGTTCAATAAAAGTAGTGACTATAAAAGTTCTTGTCTAATCAAGACCTCAGTCTATTGTGTACTATATTCAGGTTTAACAAAAAGTCTTATAAAGTGCAAAAAGGTTTGTTTCAGCAGTAGAGTGCAGGTCCTAAGTTCGCTTTACCAGTGAGTACCTATAAATTCTAATAATTCACAGAAAACATATATACTTGTTTTAACCCTATATATACACAATTCAGTGCAAAATATCTTTAAAGCTAAAACCTATATTATATGTAGTTATGAAACCCGAAAACCTGTATCACAAAATACAGGGTGAGCTAATATGTAGAAATGACAGGTAATATTTAGCTATCATGGGTGAACTCACATGACCTCCTAATTGAATTTGTTCTTCTCCAGTCATGTTTATGAGAGAATAAATATCAAGGGTCGATAGCTTGGATCGATCCCTGCTATAAGCTCCAGCTGGTAAAATAATGATGAGGGCCACTTAGATATCCAAATATAAGCACCAGGAATGTTTAATCACTTCCGTTCTGAACGAAGAGGTGGTCAGGACTCTCTCATAGGGAGTCCACACGGGCCATTAAAAAAAAAAACCCCCCCCCTCCTCCTTGCCTCCCTGTCGGGACTGGTTGGTTGAAATTTTTTTGTTAAAAAAAAAAAAAATTCAGTGAATTGGGTACCTCCGTTTATTTGAAATTTTGTGTTGTCATAAAGAAGAACCCCTTTAAATATTTGTTAAATGAATCGCTAAATAAAAAATATACAAAACAATAAATGTCTCTAAACTTTTCTTAGGCCTAAACAACTTCTGTGGCCATATTTTTGTGTGTGGTGAAATTTAGATTAGAAACATGTCCAGTGTCAGACTGGCCCACCGGAGGACTGGAGGATCCTTTGGTGGGCCCTGGAATAACACACACTCTGTCAATTCTAAACTGTATCCACATCCCAAAGCCCCAAGCTCAGTGGCATGTCCATATAACGTGCATACAGTTGTAAACTATTGCTAGCGACTATTGTGGGGTGCAGGCAAAGCCTATGGCCCACATTATTAAAACAGCCAAGGGGTTTTTGGTGTACCCCAAAATGCCCGGGTGGGAAGATTTGTCTCTTAGGCCAAATATGTTAGGCCCGTGCCTGAAGCCTCTGGCCAAGGAGACGCCAGGAGCAGCGGTGTAGGTGGCGCCCAACGCCGGACGCAAGCTCGCGGTAGGAACTGCTTGGCCGTGGAATGTGAAGAGGTGAGTATCTTTTCCTTTTTTTTTAACACTCAGAGGGCCTACAAATTTACCTACAGGGGTTCCATGCACCTACCTTTCTAAAGGAGATCTATAACTAACTACAGAGTCCCAAGGGAGTCTATGTACCTAGGTAAAGGGGGGCCTATATACCTGCAGGGGACTTATAAACCTAGCTGCAGAGGGCTATATACCTATATGGGGCTTATATAACTACCTACCGGGGGCATATATATATATCTATATATATATATATATATACAGGGGCTCTATATATCTACTTACCTACAGGGGTCTATACACCTACCTACATGGGGTATATATTTCTATCTACAGGGGCTCTATACATCTACTTAAGTTCAGGGGTCTATACACCTACCTACAGGAGGCCTATCTACCTACAGGAGCCTATATACCTACAGGGGGTGATAAACCTAATTAAAGGGGGCTAGCTATCTACGGAGGGTGTTTATATCTACCTACAGGAGCTTTATATAACTACTTACAGGGAGTCTATATGAATTATGAATATCTATAGGGAGCCGATCTACCTACAGGGGGATATACATTTATCTACAGGGGGTCTATATCTACCTACAGGGGGCCTATATAACTAACTATATGGGATCTAAACACCTACCTATAGGGGGCCTATATACTTATGTACAGGGGATCTATATACCTACCTACCAGTGGCCTATATACCTAATTAAAAGGGGGTTTACTTATCTGCCTACCTAATTTGGGGGTGTGCCTACCTACTATACTTGCTACACAAGTGAGAGCCCCATAGCCATTTGGGGACACTTGGGGATAATTATTACCATTGGGGGTGCTATATATGTGGAGTTTGTACAGAGGTGGGAATTGGTAGGGAGATGCTGGAAAAGTGAGGAGTCTAAGATGTTTGTGTGGTAAATTCTGCAGGGATGAGTCATGGCTGGGAGAAGTCATCATGGAGGTCTAGACATGATGGAGAATACAAAGGAAGGATTATAACTCACCAGAGAAGAGAATTACTCATCAGAGAAGATGTCTTCTGTGAGTGTCTGGATGTAACTTTATTGTAATCACTTATATGTGTGCAGGGCTTTCTGATTTCAGTTGGTATTTTAACCTTATATGGCCACTGTAGGGGTTTGGGGTAACATTGCTATGTATAATGGTTTATACCCCAGAAAGGGAAAAATTGGGTTAAACAATGGGGTTTTGGTAATTTTTTGGGGTCCTGATGTGGCGGCATTATTTAGACACAATGTGGTAAGAATATGTGGGGGTATTATTCATCCACTATGTGGTGGTGATATGTGGCCATGATGTCGCGGTATTTGGTCTTAGTGTAATTATTGGTAACATTGGCTTTAAGATTATGTTTTTTGTTCCCAGGGGGGTTAAATTTGATAAATGTATGTTTCAAAAATTTAGGGGTTTTTTATATGTGGGAAAACTTTTTTTGGTTATAGTTTTTTTGTATATTGTATTTACATAAAATGCATCATTCGGGGAGGGGGACATATACAGTATCTTTAGACCTTTTATGTTAACCAGCCTGTGTCCTGCTGCAGTTAGGTGGGGAGACCCCAAAAGGGCACCATTTTTTTGTTAAGGAAAAGTGTGATTTTTGGTTCCTCACACCTTTTCGGGATAATTTTTAAGACAGGGTAGGGACACTGCACAGGTGGCAGAAGCAGGAACCCCGGGGAAAGGGGTACCCTTTTGGGTTTTGGCCCCCCTTAAAATTTAAAAACCCGTTGGGCCCTAGAAAAACCCAAGACCAAACATGGGGGTAAAAATTTTTTTCCCTTTAAAGTTGCAACCCAGAAAAAAATTATTTTGGGGCGTTTTTAACCAGAAAATAGTTGCGTTTTAGCCAGGAAACCTTTTTGCCCATAACCAATTTTTAAAACCTGGTCTAGACCCCAAGGAGAGAAAGTTGTTTAGAAAAAGGGCCCCCATTTGAAAAAAAGGGCCCCCCTTGTGTTGGTGGATGGCTCTTGCATTTTGGTTTAAAAAAATTGTGTGCAAAGGGACCCCTTGGGTCAGTGGTACATTTGATTTAAAGGTGTCTTGACTTAAAAATTTTTTTTGAGAAAGGGAGATTTGTTTTGGGTTCTTTTTTTTGCTTTGGATAAGAGAAATATTTTGGGTTAAGAGTGAAGAAGAGCAGGGGGTGCTTTGGCAGCAGCCCCCTGCTCAAAAGCTTCCTAATCTATACCCCTTTATGTAAATTTTTAAAAACAATTTTAATTTGCTCTGAAACCATTGTCATTACAGAAAATTTTAAAAACCCCCCCTAAGTGAAAGGGAAAAAAAAAACACGGGAAAATTTTTAAGTTTAGTGGTCTCTCCACCTAAAATCTCCAGCAATTTTTCATTGACTTTTTGGGGAAATTATATTTAAAATTTAAATCAGTTTATTTCTTTCCCTTTTAAAAATGTGTTCGGGTCACCATTTTTCTGGGTGGGTTCATCATTTAAAATTAGCCTGATGCTGAGTCCAGCATCAAATGGATAACATCCAGGGGACTCAATTCAATTAAAGTAAAATTTGACTTTTATTTGGTCATTAAAAGCGGATTTCCCATACTTTGGGAAAAAAAATTTAGCTTGCTAATGTTTTTTCGGTATACCCCTTTATTTGTAGCTAAAACACGTGTTTTACGGGTTTAAAAGGGGGGTTTAGTTTTTAAAAGGGGTTTCCCGGGAGCAGAACCCAAATGGGGGTAAATCCCCCAAATTCTTACAAAGTACATCCCCCCCCAATTACCAAAAATCCCCTAAAAACATACATGGGGTTTTAATAAAAAGATAACCTTTTATATAAATTTAAAAAGGGCATCCCAAATGTTGTAACGGGTTTTGGGGGGCGGAAAAAAAAGTACGCAGGGTGCGACCCTGACATCCGGGTGGGGGATCCACTGTGATCACCGAGGCGGTTGGTAAAAGGGGAGACCACGCCAGGGAGCGGGGGTCTAAGGGGCCCCTGGTCTTCACCGGGGGCCTGCCGCAAAGCGCAAAGGCCTTGGGTGGGGACCCCCCCGGTCGTTTCCCTGCGTGGCTACTGCGGTGACAGCCGAGGTTTCAGGACAGGAAAAACAGGGAAATGGTTAAAAAGGGGAACCCTTAAAAAAAAACATATGCAGGCCCGGGTTTTAAAAGTCAATTCCGCAGGGGAAAAAAGGGGAAAACAAATCCGGTAAAGCAAAGGGACAGAACAGGGGGAAAAGGCAAAAGGGTACAGGGAGGTTTTGGAACAGGTGGGCCCGGCAGGAAAGGGGGAAAGGGGCAGAGACGCGACCCCGGGCAACAGGAAAACAGGGAAGGCAGATGGTCAGGGCTTGATGACCCATTAAAAAAAAGGGCCCGCATCTCAGGGATTAAGTTTCCCGCGGGCACTGGCGGAGCTCAATGGGGAAAAAGTCTCAGCATGAGACTTTCAATGAATGGGCCCCGGGGCAAAAAGGGAAAACCCCCTCCCACCAGTCAAAGGGGGAAAAAGGCCAAAATGGGGGAAAGGGGCAAAGGCAGGAAACCAAAAAAAAAGGCAGGAAGTGGCCCTGGGGGCAGCCCTAGGTGGCACCCGTGCGCCCCCCAAAAGGAAAAGGGAAAACAAAAAGGAAAAGGGGAAAAGTAAACCCGAAGGGGCACGAACACGCTGGGGGGTCCAAAGGGAGGGGGCCGCGGCGTGAACCGTGGTCAGTACCCCCCCCTCAAAAGCCCCCTCCTCCCCCTCCCAAATTCAAAAAAAAGCCCTTCCCCGTGGCCCGGGGCTCAAAAACTTCTACGGGGGGAACCCCAAAAAACCCAAATAAAGGCTTGGGTATAGCGTATAAGGGGGGCATTATATAAGGAGGTTTCATTGGGAGGAAAACCAAAAAGGGGGCACCAAAGGGAAGGGAAAAGGGAAGGGGAAATTTAGGGGGGGGGGGAAAGGGACAAAAAAAGGGGTTGGGGAGGGATCTCTTTGGGGTGGGCCATGAGGGTTTCCCAAGGACGCTTGGGCCCTTTGGGGTAGGGCAAAAGGGTTTTCTCTGGGCCTGGGCCATGGGCTTTGGCAACGGACGGCCCGGGCCCGGGGGCCCCTGAGTAGGCAACGGAAAGCTCTGGGCTGGGCCATTTAAACTAGCAACGGGACAACCCTTGGGGTTTTGGCCCTTTAGCTAGGCAAATGGACGTTTTGGGGCCCGGGCCATGAGCTAGGGGAACGGGGCGCTCTGAGCTGGGGGGGAGGGGCTTTTGGCAACGGGGGTGCTCTAGGGGGTGGGCCCGAGCTAGGCCCAAAGGGGCTTTGGGGTGGACCCATGAGCTAGGGGAAGGTTTTTCGCTCTGGGGCTTTGGGCCTGTAGCTGGCAACGGAGGTCTTTGGGCTTTTTTGGGAAACCCTGAGCTAGGAAGGAAATTTGGAGGGCATTGGGACGGAAGCAACTGGGTGGGGCCATGGGAGCTAGGCAACGGACGCCCCTTTGGGGGGGACCATGAGCTTGGGAAAAGGGGCCCCTCTGGGCTGGCCTGGAGGCCTAGGAAAAGACAAGACCCCGGACACTCTTGGGGGAACAAAGAGCCAAACGGGGGCAGAAAACATCTTTGGGGAACAAGAGGCCCGGGACAGACCCACTCTTGGGCGAACCCCTGAAACCAGCGGTAAAGACAAAAAGCTTGGGGCCCAACCCTGGGCCAAAAAGAAAAAGACATAGACTGGACCCAAGGGAAAACGAGAAAAAACGTTTTTTGGGCAAGGTCAACCGGCGGGATTTAAAGGTCAGGGCCATTCTGTTTAAAGGGTTTGTGGGACAAACCAAAAAGGTTCGTCGATGGTTTGGGCCCCTTTACAAACCGGATGTGGATCCCCTGTTTTGGGCCCCCGGGAGGCGAGATGGTGTATGGAGGACCATGCCCGGGAGCGGAGGGGCTAAAGGGCCCCCGGGTTTTTCCGGGAGCCCGCCGCAAAGGGGGGCGGATTTTAGCTGCGGGGACCCCCAGGTGTTACCCCCCGACGTGGAACCTTGCGGGTTTACAGCCAAGGTGCAGGACAGGAAAAACAGGCAGGGGGTAGACGGAACTAGAAAAAAATGCAGAGCAGGTTTAAAAGTAACTCCCCAGGAAAAACCCGGGGGGGGTACAAAATCAGGGTAAAGCAGGTTTCAGAAAGGGGTGGACACGGCAGGAATTTTCAGCAGGTTAAGGAACAGGGCCAAAAACAGGACACAGGGGGAAGGGACAGGGGCAGCCCAAAAAAGACAACAGGAGACAGACAGGGAGAATGGCAGGGGCGGTTAGGTGGGGGGGGGGGGCTACAAAAACTTTGACCAGAATTCAGGGGTTAAGTCCAGCGACACTGGCAGGAGCCCAAAGGGAAAAATTTTTTCATGAGAATTTCAATGGACTGAACCCGAGCAAAAGGGGAGGAACCTTCCCCCCAAAAGTCAGGGGCCCCCCGCCAAAAGGGAAAGGGGGCACAGGGGCAGGGAAAACCCAAAAAAAGGCAGGAAGCTGCCGCCGGCCCTAGGAGGCCCCAGGCGCACACAAAGGGCCCCCGGAAAGCAACGGACAGGCTTGAGTACCAGGAAGGCATGGCACGCTGGTCGGGTTCCCATTTGGAGGGAACCGCGCGGGGGATCCCTGAACAGGATGTTCTCTGAAAGTTTTTCCTTTTTATGCTGGACCCCCAATATTTTGTGCTATTTCTTTACATTCTTTCTTGTTATATTCAAACAGTTTATTTATATAGTTAAAATTTTTGTTAATTTTTTTAAATTAAAAAAAAATGGTGGGTTTTTGGGGTTCACGGAAAAAGTTAAAGGAAATTTTTTTATGGGGGGAAAAATTTTTCCTTTGAAAAATTTAAAAGCAAATTTTAAATTAAGGCAAGGTCACCCTAACAAATTAAAATCATTTCTCAAGGGACCACTTTTATTTTTATTTACCATATAATAAAAATAGCACTAATGAATTTTTTAAAAAAATTAATATTTCAATGTTCTCATGTTCATGTGTATCCCTGAGCAGGGATTTCCAAATGCTGCTTTCCTTTTTTCTTTCCCAAGCTTTCCTTTATCACAGTTACTCTCTGTCTAATTAGGCGACTTTTACATGCAGCCTTATCTGTTTGTTCTGTCCTTTTCCTAAAAAAATATGAAGGGCGGATTTAGAGATGTTTTTGCATAGTGCCAAATTTGTTTGTCAGGTTTTTTTCTTCCCTTTTCCCCTGTACGCGTTCTAGGCTGCATGCCCTTTTTTTCTTTAGGGTTGTGATGTTTAAAGCTCCAAGGAGGGTTTTACCTGATCAGTTTCATTTAGTCAATCAACAATGACCAGGTTCAGTACATTTCACAAAGCCCAACTAAATACAAAATTTGGCCCTGATATGATTTTTTGTTTGGGGTTTTTAAAAACCCTATAAGCATTCAGGGATATTTTTCAAGGACCTTCAATTCAAAAAATTTATTGGTTAGCACTCAAGGGAAAATTTTTGGGCTGTGACATTGATATGAGAAAAGAGTGTTTTGAGGGCAGTTCCCATCCTGCACATAGGGATAGACATTTTTAATTACAGTTCTGGAAACCCGCAAAAATCATGTGTGTTGAGGTTTTTGACCATTTTTTATGCTCAACTGAAAATTTTACAT
>JAODAL010056183.1:0-23460 GCA_025379985.1 Phyllomedusa bahiana | reverse complement strand
AGAAAAGTCATTAGAATTTGTTTTAAGTAAATTTAAAAACCCTATGGTAGGTGTTTCTTATTTGAGGGGCCAAAGTCCCAGCAAAAAACCTGTGGTGTACTGGCTCTTGCGGGTATGTAAAATTTAAAGGTGAAAACACAAAAATAAAATTTAAAATTTTAATGTAGAAAAAATTTTTTAAAAAAATTTGTACATCTTCATCAGTGGGTTATTTAATGTAAATTAGTTTTAGTTTTCTTTTAAATTTTTAAAATCATTTTATAGGGGATTTTTTTAATATTTTTGGAATATTTTTTATTTTTAATTATTATTTTTTTAGAAAAAAATTTTTTTATTTAAATTTTTAAAAATTTAATTTTATATATTTGATAATTATAGAGAGGGGGCGAATTTCTAAAAAATTCGTTTTTGGCACTTCCCCCAAATTTTTCCGACAAAATTTTTTTCTTTTCCCAAATTTACTTCGGCACAAATGGGTTTTAAAAAAGGCACTTTTTTCCGGGCTGCACAAGCCGCAGGGCTGTAAAAACGTGTGCCATGTTTAAAAATATGCAGGGAGTTTGGGTTTTGGGCCCTTTAAAAATTTTGGTGTTTTAGTATGACCCCGAAAAGATGGACTGCCGGCTCTTAGAATCGTTTCACTAAAAAAATTCCCGGGGGAAAACATAAGGGGGGGCCCAAAACTGCCCAAAAAAAACTCAAGGGGGGAAGTAGTGATAAAGTCAGCCGGGAAAAAGCTGGAAAAAAAAAAGTAAAGACTCGGGTGGAAACCCATTTTGGGGGTTGCCCCAAGGGGTTGGGTTTTGAGGGGGGAAACCAAAAAACCCGGAAAAGGCCACAGGCAAGAAAGGAGGTCAACATTTGGCACAATGACATTCTGGAGGGGGAAAAAACCGGGAGGAAGCCACAGAAGGGCCACAATCCCCAAGTGAGGAGGTCACAAACGGGCAGCAGCATGAGATCGGGCAGGGGCCCAAAAATGACTTTCGGAGGGGGGCAAAAAAGTATTGGGCCACAGAGGGGCCCAAAATTTATATTTTTGGGGAAAGGTCACGAAAGCCCGCAATAGACACCCGTGGCACAATGACTTTCCTGGAGGGGGAAAAAACCAGTTTAGGCCCAGAGTGAAACAAGGGATACAGGGTGGAGGTCACGACAGCAGCAGATGAACGGGCAGTGGCCCCAAAAAGGACATCTTGGAAAGGGGGGCAAAACATTTTTTGGGCCCCCCAGGGGGCACAATCACACAGTGTGGAGGTCACGGCGGCGGCAGTATAGATCAGGCAGGGGCAAAAATGACTTTCTGGAGGTGGCAAAACGGGAGGAAGCCACAGAGGGGCCCACAATGACTGAGACGGAGGTTTCACGGCGGCAGCAGCATGAGGTCAGGCGGGGCAAAATTGACACAGGGGTGGGGGACATGGCAGCGGCCACACAAAAGCAAGGTAAGACAGTGGCAATAACACAGTGTGGTTTGTCACGGAAAACAGCAACAGCGGCAGCACATGAGGTCATAGGGGGGCACAAGGGACAGGTTTTGGAGGTGGGTGGCAATACCAGCCCCTGGGGAAAAAAGGGTTTGGTAGGCAGAGGGAGAAACTGTAGAAATGTGGGGCCCATCAGGGGGTGGCGGATAGAATAGTGGCTGAGGCGGGTTATTTTGGGAACCCAGACTGAGGGCCAAAGGGCATTGGTGTGTGGAAATCCGGGCCCCGATCCACGCCTGATTCATCTTGACAAAGGTCAGTTTTTTCCACATTTCCCGGGGACAAGGGGTTTCTCCTTGGAAAACAAAGGCCCCTCCCGCTAAACACCCGCCTGACCCCAAAACTATTTGGCCCGGGCAGGACAGCTTCTCCACTGCAAAACTCGGAAAGGGTTGCGGCCACACATCCATTTGGTGCCCAGTATCCAGCGGATCTTCTAACTGAGGGGGGCGGGAGTGTTTGTCCAAGTGGGGCCCAAACCTGTGGGTTCAGGGATTGTTTCCGGTCCCTGCTGTGGCTGCGGGGCAAAAGTGCCCTCCTCACAGGGGGTGGGGAAATGCTATCAGTGACCCCGACTTGGGGTTATTTAAGGATGGAGTTTGGAAAACTGCTCCTCCCCCCCCCACCTTCCCCCGGGCCCCCGGGGGGCAGTAGTATGTGAGCGCTGAGGAACCCCCCGGTCAGGACCTGTCAGAGGAGGGACGATCCCGGGCACAAAAGGCAGCAGCCAAACTGTTTAAACGGGGTTTTTCCCAATTAGTTTTTTGAGTTTGTCTTCCCTCTCAATACGGGGAAAAAGGCCCTCCCATTTTGGCCCTTTGCGGGGGGGTTCCAATAGGGTGGAGAGCCAAAAGTCATCCCTCTGCCGGATCCGGGACTTTCGGCGGGCACAAAGCCAGGCAAATAAGCTTTGCTGCGGGCCCCACCCGCAAAAGTGACTCCGAGGGGCTCCCTGCCTCCATTTCCACGGGATATTTCCCAAGGGTTTGCTTGGGGGTCACCCTTCCCCCCTTCTTCCTCATCCCCAACCCACCTCCCCCTGCTCCTGCTCCTCCTCTCTTGTCACCGGGGTAGAAATTACAAAAATTTCACCAGAAAATTTGTCTGCCCAATGCCCCTCCTCCTCCTCCATTTCCTTTCCCCCCCGGGACTCATGTGGCCACGGAGGGTAGGGGCCAAAGTCCCAGTCCCCGGCCCGGGCCCAGATTTTTCAGCATTGTTCCGGACATGAAGCAGGGGAAAATGATGTTATTCACCCCGTAGTCCGGGCAATAAACAAAAAACGTCGCCTCCCTCAAAATGGCCCAACAAACGGCGGTTTTAAACGCATAGCCCCAAATTTGGCTGAAAAATCAAATTACACAGGGGAGTACTTTCTGCCCTCCCGGGAAAATCATCAAAAAATCGTTAAGGGCCCTTTTCCCTTTTATACAGTGGGCCCAAACATGTCCCGGGGCTGGAAATTCCCCAGCGGGTGGAAACATTGCATTCAGAGTTTTTGGGGGGAAAAGGCCGTTCTGCCGCTGCAACTCGAGGGGGTTTCCTGTTTGTACGAATGGAAAAAAGTGCATCCCAAAAATTTTCCCCGGGCCCCTTTTTTTCAGAATGTTCTGAAGATGGGTGGAAACTTCGGGAAAACCTTTCACAACCAAAATTGAACACTTGCGCCATCAGGGCGCATGGACCCTCCCTCCCCCGGTGCAAACGGGGGACCCATTTTTTTCCTCCCATTGTCCGTCACCATGGTTCCGGGTTTTCAGTTGGCGCGGGGAAAAAACACCCCCCATCGGGTTTCTTGCTGCATTTACGCGGGGCAGTTTTCCCCCCCCCCCCCCCCCCCCCCCCTGTGTGACTTTGTTGCCGGGCAAGCCAGGGAAACTGGGGGGACAACCCCTGTGCCCCCAAAAACCCTGGGGGATGAAGGAGCAGTACTTTTTGAGCTGAGATGGTGGGGGTGGGGAAGAGGGGGGAGGGGACATTGGGGCAAAGGGGCGCAATTTGGGCAACGTGGGGGAGAAGCGGCGTCTCCTGTCCAAGTTGGGTTTGGGGTGCCTGGGTTTGGGAAACACATTCACCCAGTGGGCCGGGGAAAGGGGGCTTGGGACTTGGGCCCCGGGCCCTATTACAGCTCCAGACTCCGCGCTTTCCATTTCCCTTGGAACAAACCGATTAAACTCAAGGACTGACCCACCTTCTGTTTTTACTATTTAAAAGAAGTGTGGTACCCCGCCTTTTTGGAAAAAAAATTACGGGTTTGGGAAATCTCCATCTCGGCTCGGGACAAGCCATTTTTTTTTTTCTGAACGGGCAGAGTCCCCCATTTGGGAAAAGGGAAAGGGCTGCAGTACCAACAACTTGGGCAGGAAGCACGGTCAGCTCTGCACCTTAGGAAGGTTGGGAAAGCATTTTTTTATTTTCTCTTTGCAATCGCCCCGCGAACGACTGCTGGCGCCAAAGAGTAGCGAGGAGCAGGAGCACCCGGGCCGGAGATGAAGCAAAAAGAAACAGCTCCCTTCTGCCCCGGTTGGGGGAGCCTTGACTGGCTGCAAAAGGCATGCATGCCCCTGGGGGCTGCTGCTGCTGGTTTGGGTGGGGGCGGCAGGGTGACCCCACCCATCTGAACCCGTTTCCCCAGGCCACCGATTTGGGGGACGCTGCATTTGTTTACCGGGGCCATGGGGCCAACGTTACTCCCCGGCCACGATTTTTATTTTTTTTCCCCCACAGCTGGGGTTGTCAGATGTATTTGGAGGAAGTAGAGAACCCTTTTTAAACCAATCAAGAACCATTGGGGTTGGGTGAACAACACCCGGGCCGCTAGTTACCCGCGGCAGTTGTGGCCTCACCCCAGGACCCCTTTCTGCGAAGTCCCCCTTTCTGTGCTGCGACCTGGGGCCCGTTCCGGAATGTTTGTGCCACTGCCACTCGCGGTGTAGAGCCCCGCCCCCTCTCTGGTTTTGAAAATACTTTTTTGTTCTAAAAAGTACCCGGGCACTGTTTTATATGATATCTGTATAATAAAAATACACCCTGTTTTTTATCCCAAAGAAACCCCAATAAAAAAGCCTTGGGGAACCCCCTTTGGGAAAAAAATTGCGCTCCCCCAAAAAGGCCAGGGGAAAAAAATTTTTTTTTTATGTGGGCGTTTAAAAACACTGTGGTTTTTAAAGTAAAAACCAAAATTAATTAAACCCTTTGGGGCAAAGAATTAGGGTACAGGAAAAATGTATATATTTTGGCGTTTAAAAAGCGGTTTTTGGGGTCAGACACCAGCCCCAAAAAAACGCTTAATTTTTCCCCTGGATGTAAAAATTTCGCCAAAGAATTGAGCCCCCACAAAAATAGTAACTTTGTCGGTTACAATTGCGTTTTTCTACGGGCCCCCAAACAAGAATACAGGTTTAATTAACCTTTTCTTGGAATTGGCTACCCGGAAAAATTTAATATTTTGGGGGTTGAAAAAGACGGGTTTTTTGGGGGCAGAAAACCAGCAAAACAAAAGCTTAATTTTCCCCTGGATGTAAAATTTTCGCCCCAAAGGGAAATTTAGCTGCACAAACTAATAGCTTTTTTTAGCGTGTTTTCAATTTCGTGTTTTCTACGCCACCCCAAAAAGAGATACAGTTGTAATTAAACCCTTTTCTTGTGGAATAGGCTAAAGGAAAAAATTTTTAAAATTTTGGGCCCTTAAAAAGGGCGGGTTTTTTGGGGGACACACCAGCAAAACAATGCTTTAAATTTAACCCCCGGAATTTTAAATTGCGCCAAAGAATTGAGCCCCCCACAAACTATAGCTTTTTAGCGTGTTTTCAATTGGGTTTTCTACGCCCCCCAAACAAGAGATCAGTTTTAATTTAAACCCTTTTCTTGTAATTTGGGAAAAGGGAAAAAATTTTTTTATTTTGGCGTTTAAAAAAACGGTTTTTTGGGGGGGCACACCAGCCCAAAAAAACGCTTAATTAAACCCCCGGATGTAAATTGCCCAAAGAATTGAGCCCAAAAAATAGTAGCTTTGTAGCGGGTTACAATTGGGTGTTTTCTACGCCCCCCAAAAACAAAGATTTTAGTTTTTAATTAACCTTTTTCTTGTGAATTAGGGTACAGGGAAAAATTTTTTAAAATTTTTGGCCCTTTAAAAAAAAGGGTTTTTTGGGGTCCACACCACAAAAACAAAAAGCTTAATTAACCCCGGGTGTAAATTGCGCCCAAAAAATTTAAGCCGCACAAAAATAGTAGCTTTGTAGCGTGTTACAATTGCGTGTTTTCTACGCCACACAACAAGAGATACAGTTGTAATTAACCTTTGCTTGTGAATTAGGCTACAGGAAAAATGTATATATTTTGGCGTTGAAAAAGACGGTTTCTTGGGGTCAGCACACCAGCAAAACAACGCTTAATTAACCCCTGGATGTAAATTGCGCCAAAGAATTGAGCCGCACAAACTAGTAGCTTTGTAGCGTGTTACAATTGCGTGTTTTCTACGCCACACAACAAGAGATACAGTTGTAATTAACCTTTGCTTTGGAATTAGGCTACAGGAAAAATTTATATATTTTGGCGTTGAAAATGGCGGTTTCTTGGGGTCAGCACACCAGCAAAACAACGCTTAATTAACCCCTGGATGTAAATTGCGCAAAAGAATTGAGCAGCCAAAAATGAAGTGGTATTTGTATTATAAAAATGCTGTTTCTTTAAATGAATACAACAGGAACTGGCTTAGATGCCCCTTGGATATTCAATGTGCTGTGAGCAGATAGCATTAAAATGTATATGCAGCTGCAGTGGACGCACACTGGACTTCAGATCCAATACACCAAAAAATCAGAAATAGAACATTAAGAGAAGCAGTCTCTGAGACAAGCTGAGACACCCCACAAAAATCGCTGTATAAAAATCAGTTCTTCAGTAACAATCAGCCGCGGCAGCACCTTCCCTGATCAGTACAGTGAGAGCGGTATGAGCTCCCAGCGTCGCGCCCGGACTTATATAGTGCGGTGACGTCACAGAATCCCGCCGGTCTCTGATTGGCTTCATCTCTGCACATGACATGCAGGCTATGCCCTTCTTCCTCCCAGAGTGCTTTGCCCCATGTAGCGCCATGTGCTCGCAGCCATTTTATCAATCAAAAGCACACTTCGTTCACCCGAAGTACCCCAAAGTTCGACTTCGTTCCGAACCGAAGTTTTCCTGAAATTCTAAACGAATTCCACTTCGTTAGAATCGATTCGCCCATCTCTAATAATTATCAGAAATTACTTTTTATTAATGTACCGGTGTAAGTTGAGAAATACTGGACATTTTTTTTCCCTAGCAGTAAATCTAGCTCCACTTCGACTCCTCAGGGTCAGGCAGACCACATTGAAATAGGTCTGCCTTTTCGAGCAGTAATGCTGCCTAGTTTTGCCGAACCACATTAATTTATGTGTCTAATTACGAGTGTACACTGTGTGTAGAATTATTAGGCAAATGAGCATTTTGATCACATCATCCTTTTTATACATGTTGTCCTACTCCAAGCTGTATAGGCTTGAAAGCCAACTACCAATTAAGTAAATCAGGTCATGTGCATCTTTGTAATGAGGAATTATTAGGCAACTTCCTTTCCTTTGGCAAAATGGGTCAGAAGATAGATTTAATGGACTCTGAAAAGTCAAGAATTGTGAGATGTCTGGCAGAGGGATGCAGCAGTCTTGAAATTGCCAAACTTTTGAAGAGTGATCACTGAACAAACAAACTTTCCATGGCGAATAGCAAACAGGGTCGCAAGAAGCGTGTTGAAAAAAAAGGCGCAATTTAACTTTCCATGAATTGAAGAAACTAATGCGAGTATCTGCAAAGATGCCATTCTCCACCAGTTTTGCCATATTTTATAACTGTACCTTTACTTGAGTATCAAAAAGCACAAGGCGTGCGATACTCAGGGTCATGGCCAAGGTAATGAAGGCTAAAAAACGACCACCTTTGAACAAGAAACATAAGATAAAACGTTAAGATTGGTGCAAGAAATATCTTAAGACTGATTTTTTTATGGACTCATGAAATGAGAGTGACTCTTGATGGGCCAGATGGATGGGTCCGAGGCTGGATCAGTAAAGGGCAGAGCTCCAGTCCGATTCAGACGCCAGCAAGGTGGAGGTGGGGTACTGGTATGGGCTGGTATCATCAAAGATGAACTTGTGGGACCTTTTCGGGTTGAGGATGGAGTGAAGCTCAACTCCGAGACCTACTGCCAGTTTCTGGAAGACACCTTCTTCAAGCAGTGATACAGGAAGAAGTCGGTATTGTCCAAGTAAAACATGATTTTCATGCAGGACAATGCTTCATCACATGCATCCAAATACTTCACAGCGTGGCTGGCCAGTAAAGGTCTAAAAGAAGAAAAAATGACATGGCCCCTTTGTTCACTTGATCTGAACCCCATAGAGAACCTGTGGTCCCTCCTAAAATGTGAGATCTACAGGGAGGAAAAACAGTATACCTCTCTGAACAGTGTCTGTGAGGATGTGGTGGCTGCCGCATGCAATGTTGATCATAAACAGATCAAGCAACTGACAGAATCTATGGATGGAAAGCTTTTGAGTGTCATCGTAAAGAAAGGCGGCTATATTGGTCACTGATTTGGTTTTGAACGTCAGAAATGTTTATTTCTAAGTTTTCGGTTGTTATATTGGTTTACCTGGTGAAAATAAGCAAGTGAGATGGGTATATATTTGGTTTTTATTAAGTTGCCTAATAATTCTGCACAGTAAAAGTTACCTGCACAAACAGATATCCTCCTAAGATAGCCAAATCTAAAAAAACCCCACTCCAACTTCCAAAAATATTAAGCTTTGATATTTATGAGTCTTTTGGGTTGATTGAGAACATAGTTGTTGTTCAGTATTAAAATGTATCCTCTCAAATACAGCTTCCCTAATAATTCTGCACACACTGTAGATAGAAGACTCTTCCCGCTGAGCTGCAGGCTTTCGTCCTAGGCTCCGGAAGGGGGAGAGATAAACAGAAATAAAAAAGTGCAGGTGAAATCCTTCGCCACGAGCACTGTTGGTAGTGACAAGATAGGTGCTCACCTAGATTAGCTGTATGATCTGCGGTACAGCGCTTCACCACTTCAGTGCAAACAACGCTGCGCCGGCCCTTTTTCCGCCAAATGACCACAAGGGACGCCGAGGAGAGTGTAGTAAGTAGAACGCTGTGATTCCTGGATGGAGGCAGCTAACGGAACGTGTTGCTAGAGCGCTAAGGGAATCTCAGTGATAGACCCAACTAGGAAAGTTGATTTGGTCTAATTATTACAATTTCATGATGCATTTCGCTGGGTATCAAACCAGCTTCCTCAGATGAAAAGAGCTTGATGCACACACAGTTTAAATACACTTTGCAAATCAAAACGAGGCTAAGTAGTGAAGGAAGGCCATTCACTATTTCAAATGTAAACAGGAAATGGTCATTACAAACAACTTCCTTTGTAAACAATGTGTAAAATGGTGAACAAAGGCCATTCACAATTTCAGATGTAAACAGGAAACGGTCATTGCAAACAACATCCTATATAAACAATGTTAACAAACTGGTTCTATATTTATGTAAACTATTTAAAATAATTAATCTATGATGGTAATCACTTGTAGGCATATCTCCTAAAACATTATTAAGAGAAAACCGTTAACATTTTTTAAAAACAAAAACAGATATATGCAAATAAAAAACAATCAATCAGCATTTATCAATATTACACATTGAAGGATGAATAACATATATCACATAAAATACACTTTTGGGCTGTTTATATATTATGAAAAATAATTAAAATAAAAAATTTAAAAAAAATGTACACATAAATAATATATGCATAAAAACCATGTAGAATATGTACTGATATTATTCATGCGTGCCATGCACTAGTAATACTCTCTAAAAACACTAAAAAAGATTAATATAATAAATATATATTAAAGGAGTTGTCTCCCCACAGGGTTTCAAAGAATGCATGAAAAAAATTCTCTGTCACTTCCTGGTTCAGACTAATTTGCATAAGCTCCATGCTTGTACAGGTCCGTTGTGCTTTCAGATGCTAATTAGATTAGATTAGCTTCTCAAACTACTCACAGGACTTCTTATCTGACCCCCAAAACAAAAGCCCTAATTACAGAGCTGTTTACTTGAGATAAATCAAGTTTTTTTACTGTCTGGCAGCACAGGACACTGACTGACACTGACTACCTGTGTGATGACTCACTCTCTGTTATCTCATTCAACAAACAGCCCAGGGAGATTTGTTTACAGGTTGGTTACTGAGGGAACTGAAATAGCCAAGGAGGTAATAAATTCACTTGTATCTCTTTAGGGAAAACAGAGGAAAAATGAAATATATTTGGAAAATGTCTTTATTTTGTGTTCCCTACAATTTGAAAGCTATTCTTTGTAGCGAGACAACCCCTTTAAATGATTAAAAGAATTTAAATAATCGCCTCTTGTATCTCATTTAGACCATGAGGTCTTAGGGTATATAATTTGTACATCCAGTACACTTCTCGCACACTAAGGGGGACATGTATGATTGGCGTTTTTGCTAATTTTCTGGCGTACAATGCGCTTCTCTGTGCCGGCTCTGCTGTCAGACGCACCTCCCCTATGTGTTAGGCGCATTAGGCGAAAGCTTCGCCAATTTATAATGTGCCTAACATAAAGGAGCATGCTGTGGGCGTTCTGGGGCGGGAGGCACCATATTCAAAAACACCGACGCATGTATGAATGCGGGTCGGCAAAGTAAGGAACATTAAAGCTCCGACAGGCAGACCAATTTCAATGTGGTCTGTCTGTCGGAGGCGTCGAAGTTTGCCCCTCATGTATGAGTGCACTTCGGCGCCAACATACATCAGGCGCACTTTTCACGGAAAAACCCGTGAAAACAGGCGCTTTGACGCGCCAATCTTTATACATGTCCCCCTAAGTCTTTTGGACCTATCCAAGGTGTTTGGATGTATTGATTCTATGGGCTGTACCTTGAAGTTAGGTTCTGTACTTTTGTGGACCTCCATCAAGTGTCTTGGGAGGCTATACAGCAATTTTCCATGTCTGATATTGAATCTATGGTTAGTTACTATCCGAGACAACTTCATGGAGGTTTTGCCCACATATTGTATACCACACTGGTATAATATAACATAAATAAAATAAGCGCTGGCACAAGTTAAAAAATCTCTTATTTTAAAAATCTCACCGGTATTACGAGTGTGGTGTGACACGCCCCCAGAACTCCCCGTCATGGTAGGCGCATTTAAAAGTGTTGAGTCTTATGAATAATGTGCCTAAACACTTTGTTTGACGCTTAGACATGTTAGACTGCTCAAATTTGGACATTTTACTCCAGAAAAGGGTGAAAAACCTGATCATACATGTCTCCCTTAGTGCCTCGAGTTCATTTTATCCCCTTAGTGCCATACCATATTCCAGCCTTAAGACCACTTAACGATATTGGACTTATGCATATGTCCAGGGGGTTTGGGGGTTAACGCACCTGGACGTATGCATACGTCCTGGCGATCGTGCGGGCTTGCGGGCGAGCCGCGCACGATCGCGACATGGGACCAGCGGTAAATTACCGCTGGCCGCATGCCGTATTAACGCTTCATTATCGCAACCTGTCATGGTTGCAATAATGAAACCGCAGGCAGGAGGAGTGAGCTCCTCCTGCCTGCTTCCTGGTGGCCGCCGAACTGCAGTGCGGCAGCGATCTCCTACCTGATGCCTGCGGGAAGAGAAAGTCACTTCCCGGGTCATCTGTGACGTCATCATGCCCACAATGCATGATGATTGCTGTTAGAAATCCCCTATGGGAAAAAGTAAAGAAAGTGTCAAAAAGTTAAAAAAAAAGTGAAAAAAAAGTAAGTCACAAACACAAAAAATAAAATAAAAACCCGTACAACGCCAATCGCCCCAAAAAAGATCAAAATTAAATAAAGTACCCATATTTGGTATCACCGCGTGTGTAACCACCTGCTCTATAAATCTGTCATGTTAATTAACCCGTATGGTGAATGCCGTAAAAAAATAAAAAAAGAATCACAGAATTAAGATTTTTGTTCATCCCGCAGCACATAAAATGGAATAAAATGCAATCAAAAATTTCTATAAACGCCAAAGTTGTAACAATTAAAACGTCAGTTCATCCTGCAAAAAAAAGTCCTTACGCAGCTCTGTATACGGAAAAATAAAAAATGTATGGCTATCAGAAGACGGCGATGCATAAATATTGTTTTACACACTAAAAACAATTTTTTTTTTCTTTTTGAAAGTGCTTCAACATAAAAAAAACAATGTGAACAGGATATCGCCGTAATCGTATCGACCCAAAGAGTAAAGCTAACTTATAACGGATACTGCACGGTGAGCGCTGTTAAAAATAAAAAATAAAAAACACTAATAGGAGTATTTTCTTCACCCTGCCTCCCAAGAAATGGATTTAAAAGTGATAAAAAAGCATTGTCCCCCCAAAAATGATACAAATAAAAATTTCAACTCATCCCGCAAAAACAAGCCCCTATACAGCTCCATAAACAGAAAAATTAAAAAGTTATGGCTCTCAGACTATGGCGATGCAAAAACGTGTTTTCCTGGTTGAATAAAAGTGTTTTTGTTGTATAAAAGCAGGAAAACAAAGAAAATATACAAATTGAGTATCGCTGTAATCGTATTGACCTTCTGAGTAAAGCTAACATGTCATAAAGACCGTACAGTGACTGCTATAAAAAATAAAAATAAAAAAATCTACCAAGATTGCGGTATTTTGTTCAAAACATCTCAGAAAAACCTTAATAAAAAGTGAACATAGCATCATATGCACCCTATAATTGTACCAATAAAAACATCAACTCATCCCACAAAAAACAAGCCCATACACAGCTCTGCACACAGCAAAATAAAAAAAGTTATGGCTGTCAGAATAGGACAACATAAAAACGCAATTTTTATAGACATATTTCTATTGTGTAAAAGTAATAAAACAGAAAAAACTATATAAAATCTATATCATTGTAATTGTACCGACCCCCATAGTAAAGTTATCCTGTCATTTACACTGCATAGCGAATGCTGTAAAATTGAAACCCAAAAAACAATGACCGAACTGCGTCTTTACCCCCCATTTTCATGGCCAAATGTTAAAAAAAAAACTATGGAACACCTGTGCACCCAAAATGCACAATACACCACTAGATGAGATCCACGAGGGGTGTTGAATCCAAAATGGGGCGACTTCTGGAAAGTTTCACCTGTTCTGCTACTTTGGGGGCTTTGCAAATGCGACATGGCCCCACCAAAATCTGCGTTCCAAAAGCCAAATAGCGCTCCCTCCCTTGTACGCCCTGCCATGCTCCCAAACAGCAGTTTACTCCCACATGTAAGGTATTGCCGAACTTGGAAGAAATTTCTTAACAAAGTTTTGGGGTTCTTTTTTCCAGGATTCCTTGTAAATATGAAACATTTTGAGCTAAAATTGCAGATTATTGGAAAAAAAATTTTTTTAATTTTCACAGCCTAATGCTAAAAAGAATTTGTGAATTACCTGTGGGGCCTATATACCCACTGCACCCCTAGATATATTCCTTAAGGGGTGTAGCTTTTTAGGGGTGTTTATTAAGTTTTAGCACCTTAGGGTGTCCTCAAACCTGAAATGGCGCCTAAATAAAATCGTATTGAAAATGAGACCCCAGAGTCCAGTAGGTGCTCCTCCTATTCTGGGGCTTATGGTTGAGCCAAATAATGCACTAGGGCCACATATGGGATATCTCTAAAAAACGACAGACTTGGGGGAAATGATATTAAGTTGCATTTACCTAGTCACATTTACAGTATTCCAGTGAATAATGGATAAATATTGAAAATCTGCAAAAATAGTGAAATTTTGAAATTTCACCTCCACTTTGCTTTAATTTCTGTGAAATACCTAAAGAGTTATCAAACTTCCTAAACACTGTTGTAAATTCTTTAAGGGGTCTAGTTTCTTAGATGGCGTTATGGGGGTATCAAACATGCAGGCCCCTCAAAGCCACGTCAGAACTGGAGTGGTCCCTAAAAAAATGTATATTGCTAATTTTCTTGAAAATATGAGAAATTACTACTAAGTTTCTAAGCCCTCTAATGTCATAAAAAAAGACATTTAAAAAATGATGCCAACCTGTCTTGTTCCCAGAAATTTTGGAACTTTCAAAATCACAAATATTTCCAAATTTTTATGAAATTTTGATATTTTTCACAAACAAACAACGATTGTATGGATAAAAATTTCTTCCTAACTTAAAGCACAATGTGTCACGAGAAAAAAATCTCTGAATTACATGGATAGGTGAAAGTGTCAAAAAGTTATTCTCACATAAAGTGACACATGTCAGATTTCAAAAATAGGGCTGGGTCAGTAAGAACAAAACTGGCTGGGTCCTTAAGGGGTTAATAAAGAACAATTGCAACACTTAAAAAAATATATGATGTTGACCACGAGACATGAATAACATTATAACATAACTTGATAATACTTTTCAGTATAATTATAGTGATATTAAGAGTCACTTGTATGAACGGGGCTGCGCCAGTTTTCTGATGTGCATTCAGCCCAAAACCTGTCGTAGCCCTGTTCTCTAGATGTATGAGCAGGCGCACTCCAAAATTAGGCGCACTTTGCAGCGGCAGCAGCACTTTGTAATGCACCCAAGATGTGTGGCAGTTCTTGGGACGTGTTGCACCACAACCATATGATTCTACACATTTATGAATGTTCAGGTTTGTGGTGTCATCCTCCCTCCACCAAACTGCATATGCCCATTGAGATGCACAGGGTAGGGACTGTCAATTTTACAGCACATGTGTCCAGCACAAACCCAGGCCAATGACAGGACTTCATGCTGGCTGAGGATGTGGCTCTAAACCAGGTTACACTATCATAAATACTGATATAAATGTGAAGTAACGTGGAGCAGAGGAGATGGTGAAAATAAAATTGGACAAGGCGTGACGGGCTCTCCATTGTGAGCCAATACTTTTGGGGGCCTGTTCCTGAGATAGGTAGGAGGGTGGGGCCAGAGGTATGTCCCACACTAATCAGAGCTTGATGGGACATCCTACCAATATGCCTTCAAAGTCTATGACGGGAACACCCCATTTAAAAAATACCAATAAAAATGCAATTTATTAACTCATGTTCATTGCATAGTTTTAGCCCTATACAAAGTCATTTTAATCCCCAATCACGTCTTGTTTTTGCACTCTGTTCATGATATCCATTGGGACACTGTAAAAATCTATCCAGTTGAATACTGTGGCAGGGTCGGGCCGGGGCTATAAATTAAATGCTCTAAAACTACAGCATCTTACAGAAAAAGGGACATAGCGGGTCTGTCACTAGCTTGTGCTGCCCTCAGCAAGGGGGGCATAATCTATGTGACAGGTTCTCTTTAAATATACCCTTCACAAATGACTATTATTGGGGTATTTCCACCATAAACTTTGATGGCATATCGCTAGAATATATCGCAAGAATACGCCATCAGAGGTGTGGTTCTCATTTCTGTGAACCGAAACTATCTCAGGAACAGGCCCCCGAAAGTTATGGAGCAGAATGGAAAACTAGTCATGCTTGCGCACGACGCTCCACTCTGTTTCATGGAAGTTCAAAGTACAGCTGAGCGCTGTGTTTGACTGTACTCGGCACTCCATAAAACAGAATGGGGATTTACATGCAAGCGTGACCAGATCTTCAATTTGCTTCATAACTTTAGGGGACCTGAAAGTATATAAATAACTAAGGTAACTAAGGGACCTTATTCTAAAGCATTGTGTTTATAAGTTAAAAACACGAAGACTTGGGGACTTGCATTTTCTGTTCTCCTTTTAAAAGGGATATGTTCTTTCAAGATTATTGTATTTTCTGTGTCACACTGGTGATGAAAAAAAGAGTCAGAAGTGACAGAAAACTATATGGTTGCGGCTTGTGAGAAAAGGGTTGATAAGTACAGATGTAGAACCATTAGGCTGAACACCTAACTTTTTTTGTTTATTTGCTAAGATTTGTTATATAATATACGGAATTAAAGTGTGTAAAAATTGTTTCACTGACATCACATAGTTTGAGAATCAGATATACGGTAGTAGTTAGATAACTTATTCTGCTAATGTCATTCGGCAGTTATGTATATGCATGCCAATGAAGACTTTGGATGTAAGCACACTTCCTAACATAGCAAAAATCTGAAATCAATACGAAGGATGAGACATTCATTGTTATTCTAACCAAATGTTACACAATTGACAGATGTTAAGCCTTCTTAAGTAACTTGACATACGCAATAAATGACATTGCTTTGACTTTATATCTTTATGCTCCTTTTTGTATCTATCTATCTATCTATCTATCTATCTATCTATCTATCTATCTATACACTATATCTATCTCTCATATCTTATCCAATTTATTTATCTGTTTATATCCATATCTATCTTATCTATCTATCTATATCTATCTATCTATCTATCACTATTCTATCTATCTTATCTTATCTATCTATCTAGTCATGTTCTGTCTGTATGTCTGTCTGTCTGTCTGATCTGTCTGTCTATTATGTCTGATCTATATCTATCTATCTATCTATCTATCTATCTATCTATCTATCTATCTATCTATCTATCTATCTATCTATATCTATCTATCCAGTGTCGGACTGGGTAGGTCTGGGTCCCACAGGGGAATTGATCTTGGGGCCCACCCTACTGTACGTAAAAATATTACTGGCCTCTCAGACATATATGTGCCCATTTTATCACATAATAAAGTGTGCAAAAAAGAACTGTATTGTGTAGTACAATAGCAAGAGAGTCACACATCTGTCTATCTCACATATCTGTCTGTCTCACACGTCTGTCAGTCTAGCATATCATAGACACAGGGCTAAGTAGCTCCATCCATATCCCCCTCCACCCACATACAATATCCCCCTCCAATAGCCCACATACAATATCCCCCTCCATGTTTCCCTTGGTCACGCACCTGACCACCTTCTAAAATAAACACCAGCAAGAAAGAAAGTCTAACTCTTATCACAGGGTCAGGTGTTCCCTCACTCTTACAGTCAGGGACACATGTACACTGCCACTATACCCACACCAATATAACCTACAACATCCCCATATGGAGACCACATAGAGGTCAGACACCAGCTCAGGTCACATTACAGTGAATACAGCACTGATCCAATATAGAAGTAAAATAACCCCTGACATCAGGGACTCACCGGAGACGTCTTGACTGATGAGTTGTTCTCTTCTCTTGAGTCGTTCTTATTCTCTTTTCTTCTGCATCAGTTCCACACCGTCATGATGACTTGTCCCGGCCACAACTCATCCCTGCAGAAATTACACACAAATATCTTAGAATCCTCAGTTTTCCAGCACCTCTTTACCATTCCCACCTCTGTACAAAACTGCCAGGGGTGGGAGAGCGGGTACAAGCATAACTTAGAGGCCTAGTATCCTAAGGGGTTGGAGGGTGGGGAAGGACTAACCCCCTGGAGATAATGCAGGAGTATACAGGCAGTTAGGGCCTCCTTTAGGTAGTATACAGGCAGTTAAGGCCTCCTTTAGGTAGTATACAGGCAGTTAGGGCCTCCTTTAGATAGTATACAGGCAGTTAGGGGTCTCTTTTAGGTACTATACAGGCAGTTAAGGCCTCCTTTAGGTAGTATACAGGCAGTTAGGGGTCTCTTTTAGGGAGTATACAGTCAGTTAAGTGTCTCTTTTAGGTAGTATACAGGTAGTTAGGGGCCTCCTTTAGCTAGTGTGCAGTAAGTTAGCCCCCCCTTTAGCTAGTGTGCAGGAAGTCAGGGCCCCCCTTTAGGTAGTCAGGGCCCCCTTTAGCTAGCCAGGGCCCCCTTTAGCTAGTCACGGCCCCCTTTAGCTAGTCAGGACACCCTTTAGGTAATCAGGGCCCCCTTTAGGTAGTCAGGGCTCCCTTAGTTAGTCAGGGCCCCCTTTTAGGTAGTCAGGGCCCCCCTTTAGGTAGTCAGGGCCCCCTTCAGTAGTCAGGGCCCTCTTCAGTAGTCAGGGCCCCCTTTATGTAGCCAGGGCCCCATTTAGTAGTCAGGGCCCCCGTTATGTAGCCAGGGGCCCCGGTATGTAGTCAGGGTCCCCCTTTATGTAGCCAGGGCCCCCCTTAGTAGCCTAGCGGGCCCCCTTAGTAAGCCAGGGCCCCCCTTAGTAGTCAGGGCCCCCCTTAGTAGCCAGGGCCCCCATTAGTAGCCAAGGCCCCCAATAGTAGCCAGGCCCCCCCTTAGTAGTCAGGGCCCCCATTAGCAGTCAGGGCCCCCATTAGTAGTCAGGGCCCCCAGTAGTAGCCAGGGCCCCAGTTAGTAGCCAGGGCCTCCAATAGTAGCCAGGGCCCCCAATAGTAGCCAGGGCCCCCAATAGTAGCCAGGGCCCCCCTTAGTAGCCAGGGCAACCATTAGTAGTCAGGGCCCCCATTAGTAGTCAGGGCCCCCCTTAGTAGCTAGGGCCCCCTATAGTAGTCAGGGCCCCCATTAGTAGCCAGGGCCCCCATTAGTAGCCACAGCCCCCCATAGTAGCCAGGGCCCCCATTAGTCACCAGTGCCCCCAATAGTAGCCAGGGCCCCCCTTAGTAGCCAGGACCCCCATTAGTAGGGCCCCCATTAGTAGCCAGGGCCCCCCTTAGTAGTCAGGGCCCCCAATAGTAGTCAGGGCCCCCAACAGTAGTCAGGGCCCCCAATAGTAGTCAGGGCCCCCAATAGTAGTCAGGGCCCCCATTAGTAGATAGGGCCCCCCTTAGTAGTCAGGGCCCCCCTTAGTAGGCAGGGCCCCCATTAGTAGTCAGGGCCCCATTAGTAGTCAGGGCCCCAATACTAGCCAGGGCCCCAAATAGTAGTCAGGGCCCCCACTAGTAGTCAGGGCCCCCAACAGTAGTCAGGGCCCCCAATAGTAGTCAGGGCCCCCATTATTAGTCAGGGCCCCCAATAGTAGTCAGGGCCCCCCATTATTAGTCAGGGCCCCCAATAGTAGTCAGGGTCCCCTTAGTAGTCAGGGCCCCTCAATAGTAGTCAGGGCCCCCAATAGTAGCCAGGGCCCCCCTTAATTTTCAGGGCCCCCAATAGTCGTCAGGGCCCCCCTTAGTAGCCAGGGCCCCCTTAGTAGTCAGGGCCCCCCTTAGTAGCCAGGGCCCCCAATAGTAGTCAGGGCCCCCAATAGTAGTCAGGGCCCCCTTTAGTAGTCTGGGCCCCTAATAGTAGTCAGGGCCCCCAATAGTAGTCAGGGCCCCCAACAGTAGTCAGGGCCCCCAATAGTAGTCAGGGCACCCATTATTAGTCAGGGCCCCCAATAGTAGTCAGGGTACCCAATTGTAGCCAGGGCCCCCAATAGTAGTCAGGGTCCCTTAGTAGTCAGGGCCCCTTGTAGTCAGGGCCCCCTTAGTGTCAGGGCCCCCATGTAGTCAGGCCCATAGTGCCAGGGCCCCCTTAGTAGTCAGGCCCTAGTGCAGGGCCCCACAGTAGCAGGGCCCTATAGTCAGGGCCCCCAATAGTAGTCAGGGCCCCTTAGTGCCAGGGCCATAGTAGCCAGGGCCCCCTTAGAGCAGGGCCCCCATAGTAGCCAGGGCCCCCATTATAGTCAGGCCCCTTGTAGTCCGGGCCCCTATAGTAGTCAGGGCCCCCATAGTAGTCAGGGCCCCAAGAGCAGGCCAATAGTAGCAGGCCCCAATGTAGCGGGCCCCCTTAGTAGCGGGTCCTTAGTAGTCGGGCCCCAATAGTAGTCAGGGCCCCCAGTAGCCAGGCCCCCTTAGTAGTAGCCCCATAGTGTCGGCCCCCTATAGAGGCCCCTTAGTAGCAGGGCCCCCTAATAGTAGGCTTGTAGTCAGGGCCCCAATTAGTAGCAGGGCCCCCATTAGTGGGTTAGTAGCAGGGCCCCAATAGGTAGGAATGAGCCGGGCCTTTATCGGCCCTTTGTAGGGCTGTAGTCGGTTTCAGGGCCTTAGTAGTAGGCCCCCAATAGGAGGGGTTAGTAGTCAGGCCCCCTGTTTCAGGGAATAGTAGCCAGGGCCCCCTTAGTAGTCGGGGCCCCCAATAGTAGTCAGGGCACCCATTAGTATCCTGGGCCCCCTTTGATAGTTTAAAAAAAACCAAAAAACAACCAGCCACTTACCTGGCTCCGGCTCCCGTTCCTGGCAGGTCCCGGCCGCTCCGTGCTGCCGCCGGCTCCGTACTGCCGCCCTGCAAAGGCGGCGTGGTGAAGTGATGTCATCACGCCGCCTACGTCAGCAGTAGGGGCCGGCGCCCGGCAGGCTGAAGGCCTGGCGTCTTCAGCCTGCCAGGGAGCTCAGCGGAGCGCAGCGCTAGTGGCGCTGTGCAACGCTGACACCGCACAGCCCCGGGAGTCGGGGACATTAGTCCCCAACTCCCGGGCCTGTCTCTGGGCGCTCGGGACGCAGGTCCCGGGCGTTCAGTGACCGGATGCGCGGCCGGGCTCCGGGGAGCAACGGCACTGCCTCCGGGGCCCACAGCAGCTCCCCCGGCGGCCCAGTCCGAGCCTGTATCTATCTATCTATCTATTATCTATCTATCTATCTATCTATCTATTATTATCTACCTATATATCTATCTCTATCTACTTCTATCATCATATCTATCTATCTATTTATTATCTATCCTATATCTTATCTATCTATCTATTATTATCTATCTATCTATCTATCCCATTTCTAGCTATCTGTCCCATATCTATTTATCTAATCCATTTCTATCCAATATCTATCAATCTATCCCATATCTATGTATTATAATTAATAGTATATTAATATTGATCTATCATCATGCATATCTATCCATCTATCTATCTGTCTGTCTGTCCCATATTTATTTATCTGTCTATCAGAATTCATATTATAGTATTATTAATCTATCATCATTCATATCTATCTAGATGTCTCTCTATCCCATATCTATCTATATATCTATCTATCTATCCATCCCATATCTATCTATCCATCCCATATCTATCTTTCTATCTGTCTCTCCCATATCTGTTTATCTATCTATCTATCTATCTATCTATCTATCTATCTATCTATCTAATGTCTGACATAAATGAAAACTTGAGAGAAGTAGATGATGGATAATCTTTAAAGGCAGTCTACAAATGCACCAGATTTATCACAGTAGCTCATGCTAATTAATACATTGGTGCACCTTTAGGGCGACATATATGATCGGGCTTTTCGCCTGTTTTTTGGAGTAACCGCCACTTTCAGCTGCGCCCCGCATGAAGGGGCGGGCAATGGGCGCGGTGAGGGCGTGCTGTAGGCGTTCCGGGGCGGGACGCGGCACGCTCGAAAACTCCGAGGCATGTACGATCGCGAGTCGGCAAAGTGCGGCGCATTGCAGCACTCGGCAGCTCCGACAGTCAGACCTGGTTGATTCTGGTCTAAATGAGCCGGCGGAGGCGAAGTGAAGCAAGAACGGAACATGAGAGGAAGCATACAGAAGATCGCAACAGAAATCTCGGCACTCAGCTTCATGCGGCATGGAGTATGATTCCGAAAAAAATCGCCTTTATAAAGGCGGAAAACATTATCAGAAAAAAGAGCTCAAACCTCAAAAATAAAAAATAATAAAAAAAATAACTTTCCAAAAATCTAGAACGGCGCAATATCAAGAATTAGGATATTGGAAATTGCCGGGAAATACAGTAATTCAAATTCTGAAAGCTATTCTCATTGGTCGGCAGAAACCGGCCAATCAGAATAGGAGCGACAGTGAACCATTTAAAACCTATTGAGAACTATTGACCAATCAGAATCAAAGGCAGGACAGTTCAAAATACAGTAAAAATGCAGAAAAGAGCTGATTGGCTGAGCTAGCAGGGGCTTGGCTATCTCGGCCAATCAGAATAGGAGCGACAGGGACCCATTATAGCCTATGGAGAAGTTTGAACCAATCAAAATCAAAGGCAGGACAGTTCAAAATACAGTAAAAATACAGAAAAGAGCTGACTGGCTGAGCTAGCGGGGGCTTGGCTATCCCAGCCAATCAGAGCGCGAGCTACTTCTCCCATTGTAGTCTATGGAGAGATCGACGCAATACAATCTCGGCGCTCAGCGACGTGTGGCATGGAGTATGAATAAAAAAATCATTTTTATTAAGTGTAAAACATTATCAGATAAAGAGCTGAAACCTTCTCTAAAAATAAATCAGTTAAATCCCGAACAACACATTTGTCACCGAGACCGGCGCTACATAGGGAATTGCAATAGAGAGAATTGCCGGGAAATACAGTAATTCAATTTGTTTAAGCTCTTCTGATTGGTCGGCAGAGACCGGCCGATCAGAATAGGAGCGACAGTGAACCATTAAAACCTATGGAGAACTATTGACCAATCAGAATCAAAGGCGGGACAGAATACAGTAAAAATGCAGAAAAGAGCTGATTGGCTGAGCTAGCGGGGGCTTGGCTATCCCAGCCAATCAGACGGCAAGCTAATTCTCCCATTGTAGTCTATGGAGAGATGGGCGCAATGCAATCTCGGCTCTCAGCGCCGTGCGGCATGGAGTATGATTAAAAAAACATTTTTATTAGTTGTAAAATATTCTCAGAAAAAGAGCTCAAACATTCTATAAACATAAATCAATTCAATCCCGAACAACGCGTTTGTCGCTGTAATGCTAAGAGATTTAATGACCATCCGGAATCCATATTGACAGTATCACTTTAAGGATTATAGAGGATAATAGCTAGTCTTTAAGCTGTAATTTTCCTAGCGCTTGGTAAATGTTTGTGAAAAACAGTATATTGACACAGAGGTTTGTTAGCAAGGTCTCTCAAATGACTTTATTGTTGTGGGAGAGTTGTACCGAGAGCCACATAACTCTGTGCTGGTGTAAGCAATTACTACCCAGCGATGTTTAGAGGGAAATCATGGGAACCCAGGTGTACAGCATCAAGTCATGGATTTTTCCTGTGCCAGGTTAACCTCTTAAGAACTAGCCATTCGAAGGAGGGAGGCCTTATACTGGAAAAGTACTGGTCTTTCAGCTTGCGTAACACTTGGTTACACAAGCATTTGTTTCAAGTAAGATAAAAGCTGGGAAAGTTTGCTGCGAGGTTAGAAGTAGCTGTACCTGTGGGCTAAAGAGGGACGCCCTCACGCCACAGTGTGGATACCCCAGGTAGATCTCTCTATCTCGCTGGCCCCTTCTCCCAGCTGATGATACTGATAGATTATTATTATTATTATTATTTTTATTATTATTATTATTTATTTTTGAGCGCCCTTGGTTCCAGGGCGCTGTACATTCAGGTTTCAAACATAACATAGGTCAAACAAGTACAAAGAGTGACAAATTACTAACTAACAACTGGTACAGAAGGAGTGAGATCCCTGCCCGCAAGGGCTTACACTCTAAAAGGAAGGTGGGAAGAGACAGAAGGTGAGGGGCAGACATGGTTGTGGATAGTGTAGTGACAGCAGGGTTATTGTTGGTTGTAGGCAATCCTGAAGAGATGGGTTTTCAGGTTGCTTTTGAGGCTGGTGAGAATGGGGGAGAGTCTGAGGTGTTGGGGCAGTGAGTTCCAGAGTGTGGGTGAAGCACGAGAGAAGTCTTGGAGACGGTTGTGTGAGGAGCTGATAAGGGGAGAGCAGAGAAGAAGGTCCTGTGAGGAGCGGAGGTTGCGTGACGGGAGATATCTGGAGATTAGAGCAGAGATGTATGGAGGGGAATGGTTATGGAGAGCCTTGTAGGTCAAGGTTGCTAACTTGAACTGGATTCGCTGGCAATGGGAAACCAGTGAAGGGATTGGCAGAGGGAGAGGCAGAGGAGTAGCGAGGAAAGAGGTGGATAAGACGGGCAGCAGAGTTAAGGATGGATCGGAGGGGAGCGAGGGTGCTAGCTGGAGGCCACAAGGGGAAAAGGGTGTTGCATTTGTCTAG
>JAODAL010056182.1:0-23460 GCA_025379985.1 Phyllomedusa bahiana | reverse complement strand
GGGGTTCATACGGGGCAAAATGACATTCTGTTGGGGCCCCAAAAACAGTGGGGGCCCACAGAGGGCACAATGACGAGAGGGAGGTGACGGTGGCAGCAGCAAGAGGTCAGACAGTGGCACAATGACATTCGGGAAAGGTGGCAAAAACTGGAGTAGGCCACAAGTGGCACAATGACAGAGGGGTGGGGGTGACGGGGGCAGCAGCATGAGGTCAGACAGTGGCACAATGACTTCTGGAGGGCCCACAAACTGGAGTAGGCTACAGAGTGGCCACAATGACAGAGAGTGGAGGTGACGGGGCAGAGCCAACAACTGAAGGGTCAGAGAGTGGCACAATGACACAGTGTGGATGTCACAGCACCAGCAACAGCGCAGCAGTATGAGGTCAGAGAGTGGCACAAGACAGAGTGTGGAGGTGTGTGGCAATACCAGCCCCTGGTAAAGATGGTTGGTGGCAGAGGGAGAAACTGTCAGCAGATGTGTGGCATCAGGCGGGTGGCGGCATCAGAATAGTGGCTGAGGCGGGTTTAGTTTGAAACCCAGACTCATTTCTCACATTTTGGGGTTTGAGGCGTCATGGCTGATGTAGTCTGACGCCTAAGGCATTGGTGTGTGGAAATCCTGGTCGATCCACACCTGATTCATCTTGACAAAGGTCAGTCGTTTCCAACATTTCCCATGGACAAGCGGGTTCTCCTTGGGGTAAGGGATGGCCCCCGCACTGAACCCCCACTTGATGCCACACTACTGGCCCGGGGCAGGACAGCTTCTCCACTGCAAACTCGGCAAGTTGTGGCCACACATCCAGTTTGGCTGCCCAGTATCCAGCGATCTTCAACTGGGGTGGCAGAGTGCTGTCCAGTGGGCCACCCCCTTTTGGGTTCAGGGACTGCTCCAGGTCCTGCTGCTGCTGCTGCTGGCGACTGCTCTCCTCACTAGGCGGTTGAAGGAAGCTGCTCATCAGTGACTCCAGACTTAGGTTGCTGCTGATGGAGCTGGTACTGCTCCTACCCCCCCACCTTCCCCCAGCAGCCGCGGCAGTAGTACTTTGAGCGCTGAAAAACCCCCCCGGTCAGGACTGTCAAAAGGAGGGACGATGCCGCACATAGGCAGCGGCCAACTGACTACGGAGGATTTCCTATAGTATTTGAGTTTGTCCTCCCTATCAATAGCTGGGAAAAAGGCTCCCATTTTGGACCGGTAGCGAGAGTCCAATAGGGTGGAGAGTCAGAAGTCATCCCTCTGCCGGATGCTGATTATTCGGCTGTCACAGCATGCTGCGGACCATCTGCACAAGTGTCTTCGAGGGACTCCCTGCCTCCATCTCCACTGTATACTGCCACGGTGCTTGCGCATCATCTGTCTCGTCTTCCTCATCTCCATCTACCACCTCCAGCTGCTCCTGCTCCTCCTCTCTTGTCACCTGGGTAGAAAATCCACTCATTTCACCAAACAATGCTTCTGCTCCAATGTCCTCCTCCTCCATTTCAGTCCCCACCGGACACATGTGGCCGCGAGATGTTGTCGCCACGTCTCCAGTCCCCTGCCCAGAGAAAGTTTTCAGCATCTGTTCCAGGAAAAAAAAGCATGGAATGACGTTATTCATCCCGTGCCTGGCGACTGCCCAAATAATGTGGCCTCCTCGAATGGCCTCAACCAACGGCAGGTGTCACGCATGAGCTGCCACTGGCTGACATCAAAGTTATACAGGGGAGTACTGTCCGCCTGGATCATCAAAAAATCGTTAATGGCCTTTCTCTGTTCATACAGTCGGTCCAACATGTGCAGGCTGGAATTCCAACGGGTGGAAACATCGCGTCGCTGAGTGGGGTTGGGTGAGGCCGTTCTGCCGCTGCAACTCGTATGGGTGTTCCTGGCTTTGTATGAATGGATGAAGTGCATGCACAGTTTCCTGGCCTTTCAGAATCTTTCTGAAGATCGGTGGAAGACTTCGGGAAACCCTTTTTCACAACCAGATTTGAACTGTGCGCCATGCAAGGGCGCATGGACCATCCCCCCTCGGTGCAGCGGGGAAACCATGCCCCTCCCATTGTCCATCACCATGGTTCCGATTTGCATTTGGCGTGGAGAAAGCCAACACTTTCGATTTATTGCTGCATGACCGGAGCAGTTCCTCCCCTGTGTGACTTCGTTTTCCGGGGGCAAGCCAGCTGTAGAACTGCGTGACCCCGCTGTGCCCTACACATGTGGTATGATGAAGCAGTACATTGTGAGGCTGAGATGGTGGGGTGGTGGGAGGAGGGGGGACCATTGGCGCAGGGCCGCAGATTGACAACGTGGAGGAGTCAGCGGCGTCTCCTGTCCAAGTTGTTGGTGTGCCTGGGCAGGAAGCACATTCACCCAGTCGGCCATAAAGGACAGGTACTGGCCCTGACCGTAGTTACAGCTCCAGACTTCCGCGCTGCATGCACCTTGAAAAAACCCGATAAGCTCAAGGACTGGCCCACCTTCTGTTCTACATATTTATAAAGTGCTGGTACGGGGCCTTTTTTGGAAAAGAAATTACGGCTTGGAACTCCATCTCGGCTCGGCACAAGCCATTAGTTCTCTGAACGGTGCAGAGTCCACCATTTGGAAAGGAGGGACTGCAGCACCAACAACTTGGACAGGAGCATGGTCACCTTCTGCACCTTAGGAGGGGTTGGACACATATTTTTTACTCTTTGCAATTGCCTCGCTGAACGACTGCTGGCGCCATGAGTAGCGAGGAAAAGGAGCATCTGGAGCGGGAGATGATGTCAAAGAGAAACAGCCCCCTTTCTGCAGAGGTGTAAGAGCCTTGACTGGCTTGAAATGGCATGCTTACCACTGGGCGCTGCTGCTGCTGTTGCTGCGGCGGCAGGAAATGGACCACCACATCTGAGCTACGTTTTCCCAGGCCATTTGATAGTGACGCTGCATGTTTGACGCAGGGCCGTGGTGCCAACTTAGCTCCCTGGCCACGCTTCAATTTTTGCCTACAGATTCTACATATACCATATTCGCTCCTCCAGTGTCTTAGCAAAGAACTGCCACACCGCCGAGTTTTCGGATTTTACCGCCAACGCTCCGCCCTGAGTGACTACTGCCGCTGCTGCCTCACTTTAGCCCTTTGGGCCCCTACTTTCTTGGACCTGCGAAGCGGTTTTTTACCCCGTGGCCGCTTGGGTCCCGACCTCACACTGCTGCTATCCTGCTGACTTTACGGGCCCCAAAAACCCACTTGCTGGCTTCGCCCCTGCCCTGACGCGCAAGCTGAACGCCCTCTTCTCCTGACGATGAGAAGCCCTTGCCTCACCCGGCTCCCAAGTGTGGTCGGCTACATCATGAACTATTTGTGTTTCATCGACACTGCTGTCCTCAAACACCGGTCTTGGTATGCCGAGGGTGACCCCTCACAACATGAACCCTATGCCACTCTCAACATCTAATTTGCCGCCTACTGCAAGAAGCAGGGGATATTGGCCCCATTTCTTCGCTGCCCAAATAGCTGCTGATGCCCTCCTCAAATTGTTCATCCCCGCTATATAGTGGGGCTGACCCAGACCACATAGTAGAATCTGGCTGAGGGAAACGGATGGGACAGAGGTGGGTTGAGAACAGGTGAGGGCCACTGGCCCGCTCCCGGGCCATGCCAACTAAGGGTTGTGTTGAGTTCCCACCGACTCTTGGCTGGGGTTTCAGATGTCATCTGTGAGGGGAAGTGGATGACCCTAGTCAACCAATCAAGAACCATTGGGTTGCTGAACAACACACGGCCGCTAGATGACAGCGGCAGTTGTGGCCTCACCGAATTACCCCTGCTGCGACATCCCCTTGCTGTGCTGCGACCTGGCCCTGGAATGTTTGTGCCTCTGCCACTCGCAGGTGAAGAGCCTCCACCTCTTGTTTCCCATACTGTTTGTTCTAAAATGTACAGACACTGTTTGATGAAGATATCTGTATATGATAAATATACACCCTGTATTTGACTCCAAAGAACCCAGTAACAAGCTTGGGTAACCCTTGGATATAAATTGTGCTCCATAAATGAGCAGGAAAAATTTATTGTATGTGCCGTTTAAAAACTGAATATAAAAGCACAAACAGGCTTAATTAACCTTCGGATATGAATTATGCTACAGAATTTCTTTTACTGAGTACAACTGCAGAAAAATACTTAGTTAACCCTGGATGTGAATTGCGCCAAACAATTGAGCAACCACAAACTACCAGCTTTGTAGCGTGTTACAATGGTGTGTTTTTTACGCTACACAACAAGAGAAAAAATGTAATTAACCTTCGCTTGTAATTATGCTACAGGAAAAAGATTTTTTTTGGCGGGGGGAAAGATGGTTTATTTTAGTCACCACAGCAGCAAAACAACGCTTAAATTAACCCTGGATGTAAAATTGCGCCAAACAATTGAGCAAGCACAAACTACTAGCTTTTGTAGCGTGTTACAAATGGCGTGTTTTTTACGCTACACACAAGAGAAAAAAAATTTTAATTAACCTCGCTTGTGAATTATTTCTTACAGGAAAAATTTATTTTTTGGCGGGGAAAAAGATGGTTTCTTTTAGTCACCACAGCAGCAGAACAACGCTTAATTAACCCCTGGATGTAAATTGCGCAAAAGAATTGAGCAGTCATAAATGAAGTGGTATTTTTATTGTAAAAACGCTGTGTCTTTAAATGAATACCCAGGAACAACTTAGATCCCCCCTTTGGGTATTCAATGTGCTGTGAGCAGATTGCATTAAAATGTATACTGTATGCAACTGCACTGGACGCACACTGGACTTCAGATACAATACTCCACAAAATCAGAAATAGATCGTTAAGAGAAGCAGTTGCTGAGACAAGCTGAGACACCTCCCAAAAATCGCTGTATAAAAATCAGTTCTTCAGTAAGAGCTATTACAAGCAGCCGCGGCAGCACCTTCCCTAATCAGTATAGTGAGAGGAGTGTGAGCTGCCAGCGTCGCGCCCGGACTTATATAGTGCGGTGACGTCACAGAATCCCGCCGGTCTCTGATTGGCTTCATCTCTGCACATGTCATGCAGGCTATGCCCTTCTTCCTCCCAGAGTTCTTTGCCCCATGTAACGCCATGTGCTCGCAACCATTTTATCAATCAAAAGCACACTTCGTTCACCCGAAGTACCCCAAACTTCGACTTCGTTCAGAACCGAAGTTTTCCTGAAATTCTAAACGAATTCCACTTCGTTAGAATCGATTCGCCCATCTCTACCTATAACTACGCTCAGGCCAGCTGAACCTCCATCTTCCCCATTGGGATGTTCTTGCTGCCCCCACATATATCACATGTACATAGCTTGCAAGCAGAGGTGTAACTTGAACTTCTTGGGCCCTGGTGCAAAAAGTGAAATGGGACTCTTGACAGTTACCATGTGGCACAACCTTAAACAGTCACACTCCAAACTCCACTATTGTGAAGACCAAAGCTGTCGAAGGACACCAGAAATAAAATTGTAGTCCTGCACCAGGCCGAGAAGATGGAATCTGCAATAGGCAAGCAGCTTGGTGGGAAGAAATCAACTGTGGGAGCAATAATTAGAAAATGGAAGACATACAAGACCACCATCTGGGGCTCCACATAAGATTTCCCCCGTGGGGTCAAAATGATCACAAGAATGGTTAGCAAATATCCCAGAACCTCACAGAGGGACCTAGTGAATGAACTGCAGAGAGCTGGGACCAAAGGCTACCATCAGTAATACACTACACTGCCAGATCCTGCAGTGCCAGAGGTGTCCCCCTGCTTAAGCCAGTACATGTCCGGGCCTGTCTGAATTTTGCTAGAGAGCATTTGGATGATCCAGAAGAGTACTGGGAGAATGTCATATATTCAGATGAAACCGAAGTAGAGCTGTTTGGCAGAAACAGAAATACATTTCTTTCCATAGGACGTTTACAAACGGTGTCTTCAACAGTAACATGACCCCAAAACCAGCAAAAATGACCTTTTGGACACTCAATAAAATTTTCAATATGAAATGAATATTTGAAACAAGATTTTTTTGAATAGGACATTGACTATCAGTGCCTTTTACAGCAGCATGACCCCAAAACCAGCAAAAATTACCTTTTGGACACTCAATAAAAATTTCAGCAAGCAACCAGTATGTGAAAGCAATTAGTTTGTATAGCAGATTTGCTATTGCTGTCTTCTGCAATAGCTGTACCTGCAAAACAACAGAAATGAACTTTTGGGCACTCTGAATAAAGATGGAAAAAAATGCAGCCAGCTATACAAAAGTATACAGTATACAAAAGCTATACAAAACTCCCTAACTTCCTAACTATTGTTGTGTATGATTCCCTAAGCTAGCTGTCCTCCTCCCGACTAATCTAACTAGCAGCTTTTCCTGTGTAAAATCGCTAGAAAATGGTGTTTCTGCCTGCTGGCAAACAAGCACACAGAGGCAGCAGTGTGTTCAGTACAGTGAATAAAGTCGAAATGGCATTCAATAGAGAATATAGTGACATACACATAAGATGGTCATGTGATTTCAGATGTCAATGAGATCCCTACACCCTCAGTGGTGAAGTTTTTGACCCCCACTGTGCCCTGCACTGATTAGCTGGCTGCCAAAACTGAAGGAAGCAGCTGAAAGTGAAAGTAAAAATGGCGCCGAACGCATGTCCCGAACTCGAGTTTTACCAAACTTGTGGTAAAAAATTCTGTTCGGTTCGCGTTCAGAAAATTCGACTCGAACTAACCATTTTTCCGAATGGTTCGCTCAACACTAATAGTAACAATAGTCTTTTAAACCAACCAGTAAAATAAGGATATTTTGTCACAAAAGACTTTTAGTAAGAAGACTAGAAATTCACATAGGATTGTGTAATCAGAAAATGACCTATTGTTTAAATTGTTTTTTAATGTCATTATTATTATTATTATTTTTATTATTATTTTAACTCTGTTTATTCAAAATAAAGTTAACAAACATACAGTAGATGAATCATAAAACAATGTACACAGCACATGATTATACATAGCTTGCATACCATCAAAAAAAATAGAAACTGTTGAGTCCAAACATAATCAATAGTCAACTTTTCAGTTACTCTTACAGAAAGCATATTGAAGTATAGAGAGGAAGGAATGAGAAAGGGAAAGATTACACCTTACACAGTCAACAATATAGCAATCAAGTCCAGGAATGAGCTGGAGTTACCAATAGTGAGTTATGAATTAGACCAACAAGCTCACAAGATTTGGAATATCTCTGGACATTTCCCATTCCTGTACACAAATATGCTTTTTAGGATAACACAATTGACTAAGATTTTCCATTGTGATAATGAAGGATGCCTCTCTCACTTATCCACCTCAGTACTATTGCATTTTGTATGAGGAAGGGTGTTTTCTGAAAAATCATGGTGAAAATTTATTCTTTGTCACGTATACCAAAAAGACATATTTCAAGAGACAGTGGAAAAATAAGGGACATTAATTCTATCAAAAAATCAACTACCTCCCTCCAGAATACAGATATCGTCGAACAGATATTTGATGTGCCAGAAATCAAAATGTGATTTGTTATATCTAATACAAGAAGGTGAGGAAACCCTACCAATTTTAAATAACTACATTGAGGTAAGGAAACTTTTATGGATTTTGGATGAGTCCTTTATTTATTGCTGGAGAAACATATAATTGAAATTTAAGTACATTTTGAAAGATATCTGCAGTGATCTCTGGAATCATTTCTATTCTTCCAGATTAGAGATGGGCTGTTGTACCATCTTGGACCAAATCAAATATGTGTGCAATTTAGATATACAACCATGAGGCCTTTGGGACTTAAATATTCAAATTAATGGGTAGTGAGAAATTGTAGCTCTAGGCACATGGAACTGGCATGTGACAGTGTGTCATAGTTGGAGATAACAGAAAAAAAAAAGCACGAGTGATTGAAAAAATGCAAAAAAATAACAAATACATTATTGTTGACCACATCTCCCAGATTAAATTTACCAAATTCCATTCATATGTATCTATCTTGAAGGTTCAACAACTCAGGTCACCCAGGATTTTGCCACAGAGGGATGTCCGCTGATATATCATTGAATTGAGTAATTGACCTGTTTTCAATAAGCTTCCCTGTACATAACTGGGATATTCTGATCAGCACATTAAATTCTATATCTGTATGATATATCCCAAGTGTGCCTCAAATATTGGCAACAACACTAAAAAATAAAATAAAAATCAGGACCCAATATTCTTAACTTGAGCAGCAAAATAGCAGCAAACTTGAGCAGCCACTTCTCCCTTTTCCTTAGGTTTTTGAAGTGTGAAGAGGTGCAGCTTAGCCCTGGACTTGCCCCATACAAAGGTCAACATCATAGACTCCAAAGTTCTAAAAACAATTGGTAATTGGTACAATTACTGAGTGCCGGACCATATATATGCACATCAGGAACATCTTAATTGGATTGATTCTGACAGCTACCAACAAGGGGAGAGATCCCAAAACCTTACATTTGTTCCTGAAATATTTAATGAGTGGGATGACATTTAATTGAAGGGCTAGTGAGGAGTCGTTTGGTATATTATTCCCTAAGTTTTTAAACTGTGATGTGATATATGGACCAGGAGAAAATTTCCCTCACATGCACTGAGCAGGTAGATGATAAAGGCATGAGGTAGGATTTGGCCCAGTTGAAAAACTTCCAAATCTATTAACCTTAATCATGACCTCTTGGAATGTGACAGCAATAACAGTAAGTTAGCTGCGTATAATGTTAATCTATTCTCTTTGGAGTCAACAGTAATGCCCCTATAGAAGGGGTCTGACCCCTAACAGTACCGTCAATGGCTCTATAGCCAGGACAAATAAAAGTTGGAACACCCCTGCCTAGTGCATCTATACAAATCAAAGGATGACTATTGAGAACAGTTGACCAAAACTGAAGTTCTAGGGGAGTGATACTGAACAGGCAACTACTGGATAAAAGCTGTCCTGAATCCAAACTGTTTCAGCACCTCTAAAAGGAAAGGTCATTTAACAAAAAAAAGCTTCTGTTGATTCTAATAAAACTAAGGACCAGCCCTCCTTTCCCTCTTGTCCAATTTGTGTAATAGCTTGTGCTTTATGAATATTTTATGTTACTATTTTTTTAAGAATGTTTGGTGAATTGTTCTTTACACTTTCCCTTTCTATATTTAAATGATATAAACAATCTGAAATCCTGCAGATTTTACTAAGCCTAATTATAGACTATCCCTTCCTATTCTGTCATCTTATTATCATCATGTGCCAGAATACAGTTATACGTAACACATTATGTACAAAAGGCCAAGGTTATACTTTATTATTCCCTATATTGGAGGCATCCAATAGTACAGTAACGGATACTGCAACAAAGCTATGGCAGACCCACAGACATCAATAGAACAAGGGTAGTCCTATTTGGACTAAGGGTTTGCTCTTTTTGTAGACCAACAGAAATAGGGTGTATACTATTAAAACATAACTTTTAATATGAATTCCCCTGAGGAATATTGGCGGTATGAAACATGTTGGGACTTCATCTTTATTTTAGGGTTAGTGTAGTGGTAAGAGTGCAATAGGGGGAGGTTCCTGACGGGGTCGTCCTAACGGGACGGGTTCGCCGTATGTTCTCTCTAGGGCCAGTATAGGCTCTTAGGGTGAGCTAGGTTTTTCTATTCCTCCGCCTTTTCCGACTTAGGTTTATCTGACAGTTGCTAGTCATATATATATATTTTTAATACATTCATATTAAAAGTTATGTTTTAATAGTATACACCCTATTTCTGTTGGTCTATATTTAGTGAGGTGTCTACACTAGTGGTTTTCACGACCTCATCTAGTACTGTACGTTTTTTGTTTGCTCTTTTTGTCAATAGTATGTACTTTCTGTGCAGGACACAAAAGCGTGGTACACTAAGCTTTTGTGTCATACAAAAAAGTATATACTGACGAGAAATAGAGCAAACATAGTCTAAGTAGAATTTGGTATGTTGTGGTATCTGTCAAGGTACATTTTTTTAAGGTATCCAAACAGATACCTCCGACATTGGGAATAATGAGGTGCAAACCTAATGTTACATAGGTTCTCTCCATTCACAATAGGTGATGGATGCAGCCCACACTCTCCTTGAACAATGATCTCTGCACAGAGCATGCCTGGAAAATTATTCTAGTTCTAATATGCTTTACTGCAGCTGCATGGAACATGCACAGTAGCTGCAGTAAAGCATATTTCTGAATGGTGTCCAAAACAGGTCAGATAAGATGGTTTCCCCCATAGCCATATGTAGAAAACAGAATCAAAATCTACAATAATAATATTAATAGAAATAATAATTAAAAATTTAATGACAGTCAAAGTGAAAATAATATGTATCATTATCTGGCTTAAATCAGGAAAAACAAATATTGATATACAACAATTTTAAAGGCTTGTTCACACGACCTTCTGGATCCGGTTTACGGAGCCGGTTTTGAGGAGTGAAAACTGCATCCGAAAAGCGGATCCAAAAAACGCAAGAGCTGATACTTTATTTGGATCCGTTTTCTATGCTTTTAACTTGCATTTTACGGATTCGCTTTCCGGATATGTTTCAGTAGTGGGGGGTGCCTCCATCCCACGATCCAGCCCCCTGCAGCCACGCTCACCTCCGATCCATCAGCTGTGCACTGCGCTTTTCAGATGTGCTTTCAGCCGGCAATACGTACCCACAGTGTGGAGCGCTTTTGGACAGGTGCCAAAAGCGCACTCCATTATTCCCTATGGGCTTTCACTTGCGTTGAATGCAAGAAGAATTGACATATCAATTCTTAAAGTGGATCCGAAAAGCGCAGTGCAGGAGAGCTCTCAAAAGCTGATCGGCGATCTCCTGTGAGAACGGCGATGCGCTTTGCTATTGACAGCAATGTTAATCACACTAACAATTGTTAGATCCGTTTTGTGGATCCGCTTTGCTTGCGCAAAACGGATCCAAAAGCGGATCTGCAAAACGTCGTGTGAACAAGCCCTAATTCTACCAAGTTGTTGGGAAATGAAGGGCACTCTAAAGTGTCTATTAAGAACATTGTATGGTACATTTCCCTAATTATAATTGCTAAAATCCAGAGTTTAAATATGCAGTTGCTTAAATAAAAATAAAATAATTCTAAAGTCCAAATATCCTTTTCATTTTGCCATCATAGGGTCATAAGAAAAATAAATTACGCTCTTTTTGAATTGTATTGTCTTGGTATCAGGACACTAACTAGGCTAAAAGGTAGAAGCAGTGTGACAAACATTTAGTACACCCATACTGGTTTCATAAGATTACGAGGGTAAAAAGCAGTCAGGTGCTGATAATTAAATGTCTGTTTAATTGACCATTAGCAAGTGTAGCCACCTCTATAAAAGCAGAAGTTTTCGCATTTTTTTGGCCTTAAGCATTTAGGCATATGTTAACAGAATGCCAGGAGGAAAGACTTCATCAATAATGTTACGGAAGCAAGTATTGGTGCCCATCAATCTGTGGAGGGTTATAAGGCCATTTCCCAACAATTTGAGGTAGTTCATCATTCTGAAGTGAGAAAATTACTTACTAGTGGAAGCATTCAAGACACTCAACAATTTTTCCAAGAGTGGACATCCCAGCAAATTGACCTAAGATCTAAATCCTAGACTCTACAAGCCTCATTTAGCATGTTAAATGTTCAAGTTCATGACAGTACAATTAGCAAAGGACTGAACAAGTATGGCTTTTTGAAGGGTATGGCTTTTTGAAAGCTTGCAAAGTTGCATCAGAGATGACATGTATAAATGGGGATGCGTCAGTTTTCTGGCATGCTTTGAGCCAAAAAACTGACATAGCCCTGTCCGACAGATGTATGAACAGTCCTGCGCCAAAATCTGGCACATACTGCGACAGACCCGACACTTTTACATTCACTAATTCTTAGGGGGCGTGTCTCGACAGATCCATTTGACATTTATGAATGTTTCTAGGCAAAATTTGGTGCAAAACTGTTATAACAAGAATAACCAAATTAAAAGTGACATGGTTGAGCCGAAAGTTGTAGTAGACGAACTATAATTGCCCATAGACGAAAAAAAACAAACAATTCTTTCCCAAATAATACCACATAAATAATGAAAACAATCTTTTGATAATTCTAGAGCTATATACAAATATATAATATTAAAGTAAGTAATATAAATGAATCTAAAATTATATAATATAAAATTATTATCAAATTAAATAACAAAACTATAAAACCAATTTATCTACGATAAATTCTGTTCTCAATTGGGTATTTACAGAGTTATCGTAGTATTATCAGTGATTACATGAATATAATAGCAGACTAGAAATAAAGGTTAATGCACCTGGACATATGCATGCGTCCTGAGGATCGCGCAAACTCTAAAACAGAGTTTGCATGATCGCTGCGGTATGTCAGCTGTTTTTCACAGCTGACATCCTGCAGCATCAGCCCCGACTGGAGATCACTCCGGTGGGGAGGGGGAATTAACCCCTTAGTTATCGCTATGTAGCAATCGCGATATCTATGTGAGACACAGAAGGAGTGAGCTCTGTCTGTGTCTCTGTCGGTGCCAGCAGACACACGACCGTGCAGCTGGTGTCTCCAAACTAACAGCTGGAAGGTGTTGAATACCTTCCTGGCTGTCTGTGACGTCACCATGCCAGGCCGTGCCTTGTGGGCATGGCCGGGCATGGTGACGGACAGTTGCCATAGAGACCAGTACACAGCAATAAGCTGTGTATTGATTTCTATTGAATGAGTGATCTGAAGATCATTCATTCAAATCCCCGGTGGGGAAAGGTAAATAAAAAATGTGAAAACCCAGTAAAACACAAACACGAAAAATAAAATAAAAACATGTACACCACCCTTTTCCAAACGCCAGTCGCCCCCCCCCAAAAAAAAATCAAAAATATACAGATTTGGTATCACCTCGTGCGTAATGACCTACCCTATAAATGTGTCATGTTAATTAATCCGCATGGTGAATACCATTAAAAAAAAAAAAACAATCATAGAATTGCGATTTTTGTTCATCCTGCAGAATATACAATGTAATAAAAAGCGATCAAAAACTCATATGAACGCCAAAGTTGTACCAATTAAAATGGTGGTTCATCCCACAAAAAAAAACCTTTACACAGCTCTGTATACGGAAAAAAATTATTAGAAGATAGCGATGCATAAATTTTGTTTTACACAATAAAAACACTTTTTTTAAAGCACTTCAGCATAAAAAAATTATAAAAATTGGGTATCACCGTAATAGTGATCGACCCACACAGTAAAACTAACTTGTCATGTGTACTACATGGTGAGCGCTGTTAAAAATAAAAATAAAAAACACTACTAGGATTGCAGTATTTTCTTCACTCTGCCTTTCAAAACATGGATTTAAAACCAATCAAAAAACCTCATCCCCCAAAAATGATACCAATAAAAATGTCAACTCATCCCAAAGGAAACAAGCCCCTATACATCTCCATGCACAGAAAAATAAAAAAGTTATAGCTCTCAGACTATGGCGATTAAAAAAAAAAATACAAATTGGGTATCACTGTAATTGTATCGGCCTGCTGAGTAAAGCTGACATATCATTTATACCACACGGTGACCGCTGTAAAACAAAGTGTCATATAAACCCCATAATGGTACCAATAAAAAAATCAATTCATCCTGCAAAATACAAGCCCCTACACAGTTCCACACACAGCAAAATAAAAAAGTTATGGCTGTCAGAATAGGACAGCATAAAAACACATTTTTTATAGACATTTTTCTCTTGTGTAAAAGAAATAAAACATAAAAAAACTATATAAAATGTATATCATTGCAATTGTAGAGACCAGCATTGTGAAGTTATCCTGTTATTTATACTGCACAGCGAAAGCTGTAAAATTGAAACCCAGAAAACAATGATGGAACTGCGTTTTTTCCCCCCATTTTCATGGCCCAATGCTAGAAAAAAACTATGGAACACCTATGCACTGAAAGTGCACAATATACCCCTAGACGAGATCCATGAGGGGTGTTTGATTCAAAATGGGGTGACTTCTGGAAGGTTTCACCTGTTTTGCTACTTTGGGGGCTTTGCAAATGTGACATGGCACCCACCAAAACCTGCAATGCACCCAAACAGCAGTTTACACCCATGTATAGGGTATTGCCAAACTTGGAAGAAATTGTGAAACAAATTTTGGGGTGCTTTTTTTTCCAGGATTCCTTGTAGATATGAAACCTTTTAAAGTAAAATTGCAAATTGTTGAAAAAAACATTTTTAGTTTTCACAGTCTAATGCTAAAAAATATTTGTGAACTATCTGTGGGGTCGATATACTCACTGTACCCATGAATATATTCCTTAAGGGGTTTAAATTCCAATATGGGGTCTTTTTAGGGTGTTTATTAAGTTTTAACACCTTAGTGTGTCCACAAACCTGAAATGGTGCCTAAATAAAATCTTATTAGAAATGAGACTCCAGAGTCCGGTAGGTGCTCCTCCTATTCAAATGCACTAATAATGGGCCACATGTGGGATATCTTTAAAAACGGCAGACCTGTGGAAATTGATATTAAGTTGCATTTACTTGTTACTTGTTTTCATTTCTGTGAAATACCTAAAGGGTTAACAAACTTCCTAAACACTGTTGTAAACAATTGAAGGGGTCTAGTTTCTTAGATGAAGTCATTTATGGGGGTATCTAACAGGCAGGACAATCAAAGTCACGTCAGAACTGGACTGGTCAATAAAAATATAATGCAAATTTTCTTGAAAATGTGAGAAATGATTACTAAATTTCTAAGCCCACTAATGTCGTAAAAAAATAAAAAGACATTTAAAAAATATGCTAACTTACAGTGAACATATGATAGATGCTAGCTATAAACTATTTTGTGGAGAATAATTATCTGTCTTACATGCAGAAATTTTAGAAATTTCAAAATGAATTTTTTTTTCCAAATTTTCACAAAATTTTGATATTTTTCACAAACAAACAAGGATTGTATGGACCAAAATTTCTTACTAGCTAAAAGCACAATGTGTCACGCGAAAACACTCTCTGAATCACATGGATAGGTAAAAGTGTCAAAAAGTTATTCTCACATAAAATGACACATGTCAGATTTTAAAAATGGGGCTCTCTCAGAGAGGCCAAAACCTGCTGGGTTTTTAAGGGGTGAAAGCTGTTCGAATAGCATGTCAGTGAATAGACACTATTGTAGTGATCTCGCTTGGCGCACCTCAAGTCCCAGCAAGATTTTGGGTGTAGATTACTGTCATATGTAGAATATAGGCTGACTGCAAGAACATTCAACATCTGATCAACATCTGAATTAAATGTGTTTCATTTAAGTTAGTATAAAAAATTGACCAAAAAATTGTTCCTAAAGAAGCAAAATCCTGATCTACTGACCCACTGATCTACTGTACATTTGGATAAATAAAGATTCAATTACAATCTAAAAGTTATACAAAGTTATCTTGTAGATTGTTAACCTTAACGGGTAGGGACCTCTCCTCTCTCTCTCTCTCTCTCTCTTTCTATACCAGTGGTTAGTCACTTATTGTAGCCACTATGCTTTGTTTGATATGTTATCTATGTAGTCCCCTCTAATGTACAGCGCCCTAGAATCAATGTTGCTTTAAAATGAATAATAATAATAGTAATAATTTAATTTAAAAAAAAAAAAAAAATATCTGAACAGAATTTTATAATTAACAAAATATTTTTTCATTTCATTAGTAATTCAACTCAATGAATTGCATTTGTGTCTATAGAGAAGATAAGAAGAAATGATTAGAATACAAATGTAACTGTTCTTGACTATGATTGAAACTTAACTAATTATCTATTGCCACTAACTAATTGATAGTTCTGTAGGATGTAGGACATAATGTAGTGAAAAGAGAAACATTCAAAAGGGATTTATGTTTATGAGCTTCTGTTTTGGATTTGCAAAAGGACGCTGGGAGAATAAAGGAATCATATAAAGCTTTACTATCAATCTTAACTCCCAAGTCTTTTTCCTAACACTTTATGCAAGACACCCATTTTGTGCAATAAGTAACAGAGAGAGCTGCATATATCTTTGAGATGATTTTAAATGCTCTGGTTGATTTAACCCCATCCTCACCAATAGTTTTTTTTTTTTTTTGGTCACAATCATTTTTTCCTCCCCATCTTCCAAAAGCCATAACTTTTTTTTTCATCTAAATGGTCATATTAGGGCTTGTTTTTTATGTGGTGGCATTGACTGTTCCGTATAATGTACAACCTACTAAAGTGTAGTTTTATTGCTACCATTTTAGGATACCTACAAATTTGTTATAAATTTTTATTCCAAATGTTATGGTGCATGAAATTGCCAAAAAAACTCATTGGCATTGGGAATGTTTTCCACCAAATGGGATAGATAATATTATATTTTAATAGATCGGACTTTTATGGATGTGGAAATACTAGTTTTGTGTAACTCTTATTTATTTTTGTATGAAAAATGGCAAAAGGGATATGTTCTGATTTTTTTTTTAACTTGTACATGTAGTCCCTCTCGGGTACTTAATGGGTCCTTATCCTAGATGTCCTTAATGTAAAAAAATTCAAGGAGGTTCCAGTTGGAGAAGCCAACATTTAAGATAATAAAAGAGATAACAGATAGTGGATTTTCAAATAATAAATCACTTCCAAGCCAGCGGGCCAGCTTCAATAGTTCAAAAGGGACATTTAAAATTGGGCAAACCAAGCCAAGTTAATCACAGGGTAGTGATTGGAGAGTTGTTATAAAATGCTCTCTCCAATAAGCCAATGTCTCATTTCAGAAGTATCACTGTGTAGGAACCTGAGAAAGGACTAATCCACCTTTAGATATTGGTAAAGAAAGACTCTAGGCCTCAGCTAGGCCTATTAAAGACTTTAGGACTGGATGGGATTGCAATCAGAAGATTTCTAAATATGTAAAAATAAAATTAAGAGGATCATCATTTTAAAAGTAGTGTTCCTCCCAAGCAAAGAAGTCTTATATTTAAGAAAGCTGTGAAGATCTTTGTTGACCATAAACATAAATCAAAACAGATAAATCATTCACTGTAAATAAATTAGAAAAGGGAAATGCCAATTTAATACCTAAATAGGGTAAAAAGTCAGCTGCCCAAGCTAAGGAAAATTTCCGTTGTAAATTGGAGTTAACTTAGCCAGAAAAACTGGGTCTGTCACCACAAAGAGTACACTATCTGCAAATAGTCTAATCTTATCTACTGTGGTATCTTTAACATCTGTGGTATCTTTAACATCACAGACATAAATCTAATTTTGCCTATTTGGGTTTAAATTTGTAGCAAAAATTCACAGTGAAGAAAAAAACCCAATCAAAAAATAACTTTTACTTGATATTCCTTAAAAGAGTGCCCTCCAAAATGGAGGACCTACAGCAACAAACACCAAAAATTTGTTCTCCTAGAGAGGAAGAAATGCTGGTTCCTCTAAATCTAAATATCCAATATAGTGGTGCTGACCCAAAGGGTGAAAATTGCCCCCCTCGGCGGAGTAGTCGCCCAACAGGCAGCGGCCCCACCTATTGAGAGCGCACCCTAGGTCAGACCCCTTAAACAGTTCCTAAAAGGATACCAGCAGGACTCCCATATGTACTATAGACACTCCAGGAGAAACAATTCTATCCACATAAAATCATTCTTTTAGTCACATGTACAAAACAAGAAAAAAACAAAAACAACGTTCTGTTGTATCATTGATTCAAAAACCCGTGTGATTTGTTCAAGACCCACAAACAAAAACAACGTTCCGTTGTATCATTAATTCAAAGATACTTAGCAATGATATCCTTAATGGTGGTAATGCCGTCAAGATAATCCAATAAGATACAGATTGATGATGTGTCTGATGCCTCAGTGTGGACGATACTGCCATGCATCCATGCTCCCCATGGAGATCTTTAAAGTGGACACCACCGGAAGTGATCTCACAAACCAAAACATCACTTCCTGTCACCTCTCCCCCCCCACGGAAACCAAATCAGGCCCGCAGAGAGAGTAGAGATCTCTCATTCCCAGATAGTTCACATGGGAAGAGCAGGTCGCCCCCTTTTGGTGGTAAGTGAGGCGTCTACCGCCACTAACACCACATAACATCGCTGCAGAGGTGCGACGGATGTACATGCGCAGACACCGTTCAGAGCAAAACGCTACTCGACGGTGCAACATCCCAGCGCCAATACATTATTATCTTGACGGCATTACCACCATTAAGGATATCATTGCTAAGTATCTTTATCTATTAGTCTATGTATGCTGTGATTTTAGTCTTGTTGGCTAAATGTTCTCTTGTTACCCCTGATGAACCCTATAGAATCTTTGGGGGAAACGCGTCGGGTCTTGAACAAATCACACGGGTTTTTGAATTAATGATACAGCGGAACGTTGTTTTTGTTTGTGGGTCTTGAACAAATCACACAGGTTTCTGAATCAATGATACAACAGAACGTTGTTTTTGTTTTTTTCTTGTTTTGTACATGTGACTAAAAGAATGATTTTATGTGGATAGAATTGTTTCTCCTAGAGTGTCTATAGCACATATGGGAGTCCTGCTGGTATCCTTTTAGGAACTGTTTAAGGGGTCTGACCTAGGGTGCGCTCTCAATAGGTGGGGCCGCTCCTGTTGGGGCGACTACTCCGCCGAGGGGGGCAATTTTCACCCTTTGGGTCAGCACCACTATATTGGATATTTAGATTTAGAGGAACCAGCATTTCTTCCTCTCTAGGAGAACAAATTTTGGTGTTTGTTGCTGTAGGTCCTCCATTTTGGAGGGCACTCTTTTAAGGCATATCAAGTAAAAGTTATTTTTTAATTGGGTTTTTTTTCTTCACTGTATCTTTAACATCACAAGAAGATATATTGGATTCAGCCAGTGGCTAAATTACACAGTTTAAAAAATATTGGTGATAATGGACACTCTTGATAGGTAAAATTAGTAATTCACAACATTGCAGAAGCACATCCTTAGATTTGAACAAAAGCAGAGGGTACTAAATATATAAACCCCTGATAATTCTATAGGCATTACCTGAAATGCCACATTTTTCCAAAACAGGCATGCAGCTCCAATAACTGCAGTAAATGGTCTTTTCCACTCCTAGATAGTAGGCAGAGGTTTATGAATTTATGAGAACCATGAGCTGAAAATCTGCCGTTAACAAATATTACATAGATCCAGGAGAGAAGAACATTAGAAAGACGAGTAGCTAAAATCTTTTGAGTACAGTTTTAGATCAGTGTTGAATTAAAGGGGATTTGCCAGGACGCCAGTTACCTACCTCTTAACAGCACGGGAGCAGAATATATACAAATCATTCTGAGTCATGAAGCTGCAGGGGAGAGAGGGAGGGGGTGAGTGAGGAGTGAGGAATCCAAGGGAGCGTCTCAAAACTTAACTGAAATAAAAACAGTACAAGAGTGGATTCTCAATACAGCAAGACACAGCCTCATAGACTGCACTTTCTACCCGGTGCCTTAAAAGCTCATTAATTTTGCCTGTCATCAGATAAGAAGTATTTCACGCAAGCGCGGCCTGTCAGCTCCTGGGTCGTGTCTAGTGGAAGCTTTGAGGTAACTAAGGGTGATTGAGAAATGCTGTAGCTCTCAGAGTCTTCACTTTGTGTAATCACATATATTTAGAAAAGTGATTAAATACCCATTTTGGAGGTTTTCACGTCAACATTACATGGTGGCAAAACCCTTTTAAGACACCAGATTCATCAAATTTGGCAGTTTTCGGACAGATTATTCATGAACCAGGTGTTAGCCCTGCCCAACCAAGACTAGTCCCGCACACCTGATAGTTATTCACATGTTTCTACCTATTCAATGTAACAGGTTAATCTGTTGTGAGGTGGGCAGGACTAGCCTCAAGTGGGCGGGTCATGAATTAAACAGACTCTTTTCATGACTCTCTTCTGGCTGAAACTACAGATTTGAACATTAAATACTCTGAAACTACAGCACTTTACAGAATAAAGGACACAGCACTGGAAACAGCATGTCTGTCACTAGCTTGTGCTGTCCTCAGCAGAGGTGGCACAATCTATGTGACAGGTCCTCTTTAAGCCCATAAGAAATGTGTCTGGGATATGCTGCGAAGTGCTTTGGCAAAATTGTGCCACTTTTTGGTACATTTTAAGATACTTTACCAATGCAACCACATTGCATTGGTAAAGTCATTTGGCGAAAATTATCAGGCTTAGCAGGAATTCTCCCTGGCTTAGGAGTTTAATGATTGTCGCTCATAACATTTTTTTGCAGAAAAACAAAGGATGATCTAATATAATTAACCCCTTCTCACCATAGGGATATTTGTTTATATTGTTAATTTTTTTTTTTTCCTCAATGTCTTCCTAGACGCAGACCTTTGTTATTTTTCTGTTTACGTAGCCACATGAGGGCTTGTTTTTGCAGCACGGGACATACTGTTTTACCTTACCATTTACCATACCATATAATGTACTATAAAACAAAAAGCAAATTATTTTTGTGGTGGACATGCTTTTTTGGGGGGAGTAGAAGGAATGGAGGGTATTATAAAGTTTACTTTAATGAATAAATGACATGCTCCCTTTATTCTGCAGCTCAATATATTACTAGTAATGCCACATTTTAGCAATTTTATGTTTTAATTTATTGAAATTTTTTTTCCTGCAACCAATAAATTTCATTTTTCCTCTATTTTTCATCTATTGTAGAGCTTTTTTTAGTGGGGAGAAGTGTAGTTTTTATTGGTACCATCTTAGAATAAATGCAATTTTCTGAAAATTTTTTATAAAAATTTTTTGGGGAGCTGAAGTGACCAAAAAATGCAATTTTGCCACTGGGTATTATTTTTCTAAGGTGTCCACCATAAGGGATAAATAATGTTACATTTTAATACATTGGACTTTTTGTTTTTTTAAAATCCCAACCATATTTAATTTTTAGTTTTCATTTTATTTTTTTTACTTTTATATTTATTTGTTCTTTTAGTCTTCCTAAAGTACTTGTTGCTTGTACATGGTTGCTTGTACACTACAACAATACTTCAGAATAGCCTTCTAAAATGGTCTTCCTAAGATAGCAACTATGGAGGCCTTCAGAAGGCTTACAGCTGCCATGACAACCAGCTGACACCCTGCCATCACATCATGGAAGGAGAAAATGGGGCATCAGGGGCTTCAAAAAATTGTGGTGCCATATTTTAATAATTTTGATACTGTGATTACTTTTATCACATTATCTAACTGTTTAAATTTCTGGGATCAGAATTATCTTCAGTACTGTCCACTGTAATTGACAACTGATATCCGCTGGGCATTGAGTGGACTTAGAAAGTAAGCTCGCTCGATACCGACTTATAGACGTAAATGTATGCCAAATTCAAGTAAAGGATTAAAGCTAGAAGGTAAATGCAGAGCTTAAATGATTTTAAATTGATTGCAATATTCATTTGTCAATCTATCAGGACCAGGGGCCGTTTTAGACGTAAGAGGCTCAACTGTTGAGTTTATTTCCATAGGCTTATAGTAGACAGAAAGACAATTCAATTGTTGTTGAGTAACCTAAGGCAACTGAACCGAGTCCAGCCAACCCACAATATCAGCTTCCAAAGCTTGAGGCATTGATGGGTCTAGAAGAAGATTATAAAGTTAAGTGTAATATCTGCTATATTTGTTTTGCTATATTTCTCATTTCTATTGTTTAAAATGAAACATATTTAACAATTTGCTGAACATTCTGGAAGATGAAGTGCTAGTAGGGAACCAGCTCTATAGTTTTGACAATAATATTCAGCTTTAAATTTTCCCATAAATAGTTCTGCAAATAAAAGTTGGGTTTGTTTGTTTTGTATCAAATCTGCTTTATGTGGGCAGAATTTTGCCTTATTTAGTTGGGTTAAACAAGTAAGGTTATTGGTTAAGTGTATTCTGAACTCAGTTCTAGCTTGTCTGTCAGCAGCCAAAGTGCCAACAAAATGACCTTTAATGACTACCTAATATGTGCATCGCACAAGATCCAGAGCCATTAACATTTAAATATTCATTAAATATAGAAGCAGTTTGTTCTAGATATTTGAATGAACATAGAACACTGCTGTCTAAGCACCAAAATGTAGATAGTGTAGAATGAACTTTTATCAAAGCTTAATGGAAATACTTGACCCTCTAATAACTCCAATATCAAAGGTTAGGATCTTTTAGAAATCAGAATTATCAACATATGTATGCTAATGTGAATAACTTCTATATGGATGGGATAAAAATGAATACCGTAATCTTTTTCCATAGGACAAAGCATTCTCTAATAGTTCTCTCTATGATTAAGAGCAAACAAATAAGTGGAGCTATCACCATTAAATGGCACAGTGGAATCTAAAGAGGGCAGCATGATTTTGGTAAATTCACCTGCAATAAATTAACCCAAAATCAAAGGGTTTTGATTTTAGATGGGGGGAATTCTCAAAAATTCGATTCGGTCATTTGATGAATTTTTCCGACAAAATTCTTTTGTTCCGAATTCTTCGGCAGAATCGCGTTAAAAAAACAGCTATTTCCAGGCTGACAGAGCCTCAGGGGGCTGTTGAACGTTGTGCCCTGCTTAAAAATGCAAGGGAGCTGGTTTGGTCTTCATACAAATTTTTGTTTTGTTTTACACGCAATGACTGCCGCGCTTTTTAAAACGCTTCAAAATAAAAAAATTTCCCCGGGACTTAAAAGGGCAAAACTGACCAAAAAAAGAAGGGGGAATGTATCTGTAAAATCATGCCAGCGAAGCGGAAAAAAAACAAGCTGAAGCTCAGGTGGAAAAATTGGACGAGGTGGAGGTGACGGGGGGAGCCAAAAGCAGCATAGGTCAGGCATGGCCAAAGAACATTCTGGAGGGGCAAAAAACAGGGAAACCCAAGGGGGCACAATGCGAGAGCGGGGTCACGGGGGGGCCGTTGAGGTCAAGTGGGACAATGAATTTGGAGGGGCAAAACAGGGGGAAGCCCCAAAAGGCACAATGACTGAGAGCGGAGGTCCGGCGGCAGCAGCATGAGGTTTTGGCAGTGGCACAATGACATTCTGGAGGTGGCAAAAAAAGTATTAGGCCCCCGAGGGCACAAAAAACACAGTGGTTTTGGGGGTCACAACGCGCGCATGAGGGCAGGGATGGGGAAAAAGACATTCTGGGGGTGGCAAAACAAATTAGGCCCCCAAAAGGGCCAAGAAAAGTGTGGAGGGCACGGGGGCAGCAGTATGAGGTCAGGCAGGCCAATGGGCATTTGGAGGTGGCAAAACAGGGGAAGCCACGAGTGGCACAATGACGAGAGCGGGGTCACGGCGGGAGCCGCATGAGGGCAGGGGTGGCACAAAGAAAAAGTGTGGGGGACATGGGAGCAGCCAACGCAGAAGGA
>JAODAL010056181.1:0-23461 GCA_025379985.1 Phyllomedusa bahiana | reverse complement strand
CCTTTTGTCCTTCCCGCGGCCTCTGCTGTCCCCCGGGGGTTTTCCCTGACCCGTGCTTGCCCCTGCGGTTGCTGGGGCTTTTCCATGCTGCCATGTGCTCCTTCCACTTGGCTGTGCCTATTTTTCCCTTTCTCTATGGAGGCGGGGCCACATCATCACTTTTTTATACCCCAGGTGCGGGGGGTTGGGCTTCCTTACCAATCCCTTCCCCACCTGGGTTTTAAATAAGCCTGCTTCTCCCTACACTCTCTCCTGACCCTTGTTGTTGCTTGTTTTCATGTTGTTTTTGTTAGTGTCCATGTTTGGTTGGGCTGTGTGTTTTCTTATCTTTTTGTAGCATCCGGTGTGCACTGCTGTCTTGTTTGTATCCTTATGGTTTTCTGACCCCTGGGGCTTACGGTGTCCCCCCGACCTTCTGAGTCCCCGTGGCTTACGATTCGCCGGGCCTTCTGAGTCCCGGGCTTAGGGGTGTCCCCCCGACCTTCTGGTCCCCAGGGCTTACGGTGCCCCCCCCCGGGCCTTCTGAGTCCCTGGCTTACGGTTTTGCCCTGACCTTCTAGTCCCCCGGGCTTAGGGTGTTGCCTTAGCCTCGGACCCCCCATGGCTTACGGTTTTCCCCCCTCCTGAGCCCCCCCGGGGTTGGGGGTTTTCCCCCCAATCCTCCGAGCCCCTTGGCTTACGGTTCCCCTGACCTTCTGAGCCCCTGTGGCCTCGACCCCCCTGATCCCCCCCCCCCCCCTTCTGCCTAGTCCCTGTTTGTTCCTCCTGGCACCCCCCATTCCTAGGTTTTCCAGTACTGGCTATGCAGCCTGTATTTGGGTTTTGAGTTCCCCCCGGGGAGTGTTTCGGGCCCCCCCAACCTGGGGGAATTTTCCATTTTGGGGATTGGAGGAGGGGGAAGGGGCTTAATGAGGGGGGACGTCACGGTCCGTCCACGTCGTCCTCCGCCGCGGCCTCTGCTGTCGCAGGGTGTTCCCCTGCCGCCGAGCGCCCGCTGCGGTTGCGTGGGCTTTTTCCCATCGGGCCATGTGCTCCTCCATCTTGGCTGCTCCCCTTTTTTCCCTTTCTCTAAGAGGGCGGGGGCCACACATGCACCCATTTATACCCCATGTGCGCGGTTTTGGGCTTCCTCTCCAATCCCTTCCCCCCTGGTGTTAAAAACCCGCTTCTCCCTACAACTCTCTCCTACCCTTGTTGTTGTGTTATGTCATTTGTTTGTTAGTGTCCATGTTGTGTGTTTTGGCGTGTGTTTTCTTATTTTGTTTGACACCGGTGTGCACTGCTGTCTTGTTTGTATCCTTAGGGATTCTCATATTTGGTTAGTCTGTATGTTGGTCTCCTTGTGTCTGTGTCTTGTCTGAGTTTCCTTGCCTTGTTCTCTGCCTGTTTTTCTTGCCCTGGTTGTGCCTTGGTTCCTACCGATTTAGCTTTGTTCTGCTTATTTTCTTGTGTTTGTTTCCAGTCTTTTCTCTGTATTTTTCCCCTTTGCCTTACTTTAAACCTCCTGGTTGGATCCGTTTTGTCCTATTTTTTGCCCTGTCTGTACCTGCACATATCTTTACCCAGTCTGCTTTATCTTTGTTCCTATTCTGTTGGTGCCTACCTTTGGCACTTCTGGCCTGTTTGGTCAGCTGCCACTGCTGGGGACTGCTCTTAGGTCGCACCTGGCAGCTGTTGGGGTAAGCCATCCTTCCCATCAAAGGCTCTGTGAAGATGCCCAACGGCTGCTTAGTTAATCCCCCTCGGAGGAAGCGCGGCAGTGGACCAGTGGGTCCACTACCCGCTTTACCCGCTCATCCTTTACAGTAGGATCAGGCCATGGACCCGCTGACATCTTGCCCTCTGTTTTCTTGTTCCATGTGCAGGTCTCGTTTTGTGGCAGTTCCTTTTTTTGTGTGGGGGAGTGTTTTTTCCCTTTTCCCTTTTGCAGGTCTTTTTGGTGGTTTGGAGTGTCTGTCTGAGTCCTGTGGCTTACGGTGTCGCCCTGAGCCTTCTGAGTCCCCGTGGCTTACGATGTCGCTCTGAGCCTTCTGAGTCCCTGTGGCTTACGGTGTCGCTCCGAGCCTTCTGTGTCCCCATGGCTTACGGTGTCACCCCGGGCCTTCTGAGTCCTCGTGGCTTACGGTGTTGCCCTGAGCCTTCTGAGTCCCCGTGGCTTACGGTGTTGCCCTTAGCCTCGTGAGTCCCCATGGCTTACGGTGTCGCCCAATCCTCCTGAGTCCCCGTGGCTTACGGTGTCGCCCAATCCTCCTGAGTCCCCGTGGCTTACGGTGTCGCCCTGAGCCTTCTGAGTCCCTGTGGCTCTCGATCCCGCCCTGAGTCCCCCCCCCCCCTTTCTGCCTAGTGCCCTGTTTTTTCCCTCCTTGCACCTCCATTTCCTAGGTTTTTTCCAGTACTGGCTAGCAGCCTGTAGTTTGGTTTTGAGGTTGCCCCCCGGAGTGTTTCGGTCCCCAGACCTAGGTGGAATTTCCATTTTGTGGATTGGAGGAGGAGGAGGAAGGGGCTTAATGAGGGGGGTACTGTCACGGTCCGTGCCACGTTCCTGTCCTTCGCCGCGGCCTCTGCTGTCGCCAGGTGTGTTCCTGATGCCGCTGCTTGCCCGCCTGCGGTTGCTGTGCGGCTTTTCCCATGCTGGCCATGCTGCTCCTCCATCTTGGCTGCTGCCCTATTTCCCTGTCTCTCTATAGATGGCGGCGGCCACATCTTGCACTCCTTTATCCCCACAGTGTGCAGCGGGGTTGGGCTTCCTCGACCAAGACCCTTCCCCCTGTGTGTTAATAAGCCTGCTTCTCCCTAACCTCTCGGGCCTGATCCTTGTTGTTGCATGTTATGTCATTTTTGGTTTTAGTGTCCATGTTGTCTGTTGTTGCTGTGGTTTTCTTATCTTTTTTTGCTAGAGTCCGGTGTGCACATGCTGTTTTTGTTTGTATCCTTATGGTATTCTCTATATTTGGTTAGTTTTGGGATTTTTTTCGGGTTTTGTTGTGTCTTTGGGCTGAGTTTCTTTTCCTTGTTTTCTGCCTGTGTTCCCTTTCCCTGGTTGGGGCCTTGGTTCCCAGCCGAGTTTAGCTTTTGGGCTCTGCTTTGTTTTTGGGTGTTTTTTTCCCTCTGTCCCCCTGTATTGTTCCTTTTTCCTTAGTTTACCCTCCGGTTGGGATCCGTTTTTTTTCCTATCTTTGTCTGTCCCGTACCTGCACCCTAAACTTTTTCCCAGTCTTTTTTATCTTTGTTCCTATTTTTGTTTGGGGGCCTTCCTTTGGGCCCCTTTTGGCCTGTTTGGGGAGCTGCCCCCTGTGGGGGGTGTCCCTTAAAAGGCCCCACCTGGCAGCTGTTGGGGTAAGCCATCCTTCCCATCAAAGGCTCTGTGAAGATGCCCGACGGCCGCTTAGTCACGGCCCCTCGGAGCAAGCCCGGCAGTGGTCCAGTGGGTCCACTACCCGCTTTACCCACTCATCCTTTACAGTAGGATCAGGCCATGGACTCCACTGACATCTTGCCCTCTGTTTTCTTGTTCCATGTGCAGGTCTCGTTGTGTGGCAGTTCCTTTTTTTGTGTGGGGGAGTGTTTTTTCCCTTTTCCCTTTTGCAGGTCTTTTTGGTGGTTTGGTGTGTCTGTCTGAGTCCTGTGGCTTACGATGTCGCTCTGAGCCTTCTGAGTCCCTGTGGCTTACGGTGTCGCTCTGAGCCTTCTGAGTCCCTGTGGCTTACGGTGTCGCCCCGAGCCTTCTGAGTCCCCATGGCTTACGGTGTCACCCCGGGCCTTCTGAGTCCTCGTGGCTTACGGTGTTGCCCTGAGCCTTCTGAGTCCCCGTGGCTTACGGTGTTGCCCTTAGCCTCGTGAGTCCCCATGGCTTACGGTGTTGCCCTGAGCCTCCTGAGTCCCCGTGGCTGACGGTGTCGCCCAATCCTCCTGAGTCCCCGTGGCTTACGGTGTCGCCCTGAGCCTGCTGCGTCCCGGTGGCTCTCGATCCCGCCCTGAGTCCCCCCCCCCCTTTCTGCCTAGTGCCCTGTTTGTTCCTCCTGTGCACCTCCATTTCCTAGGTATTTCCAGTACTGGCTATGCAGCCTGTAGTTTGGTTTTGAGGTTGCCCCCGGAGTGTTTCGGTCCCCAGACCTAGGTGGAATTTCCATTTTGTGGATTGGAGGAGGAGGAGGAAGGGGCTTAATGAGGGGGGTACTGTCACGGTCCGTGCCACGTTCCTGTCCTTCGCCGCGGCCTCTGCTGTCGCCAGGTGTGTTCCTGACGCCGATGCTTGCCCGCCTGCGGTTGCTGTGCGGCTTTTCCCATGCTGGCCATGCTGCTCCTCCATCTTGGCTGCTGCCCTATTTCCCTGTCTCTCTATAGAGGGCGGCGGCCACATCATGCACTCATTTATACCCACAGTGTGCAGCGGGGTTGGGCTTCCTCTACCAATACCCTTCCACCTGTGTGTTAATAAGCCTGCTTCTCCCTACACTCTCTGCCTGATCCTTGTTGTTGCATGTTATGTCATGTTGTGTTGTTAGTGTCTCATGTTGTGCTATTGTTGCTGTGTGTTTTCTTATCTTGTTTGCTAGCAGTCCGGTGTGCACATGCTGTCTTGTTTGTATCCTTATGGTATTCTCTATATTTGGTTAGTCTCTATGTTGGTCTCCTTGTGTCTGTGTCTTTGAGTTTCCTTGCCTTGTTCTCTGCCTGTGTTCTTGCCCTGGTCCCTGCCTTGGTTCCTTGCCTGAGTTTAGCTTTAGTCTCTGCTTATGTTCTTGATGTTGTTTCCAGTCTGTCTCTGTATTGTTCCTTTGCCTTACGTTTAACCCTCCTGGTTGGCATCCGTTTTGTCCTGTCTTTGTCTGTTTGTACCTGCACATATCTTTACCTAGTCTGCCTTATCTGTGTTCCTATTCTGTTGATGCCTACATTTGCCACTTCTGGCCTGTCTGGTCAGCTGCCACTGCTGGGGACTGCTCTGAGGTCGCACCTGGCAGCTGTTGGGGTAAGCCATCCTTATCATCAAAGGCTCTGTTAAGATGCCCAACAGCCACTTAGTTACGCCCCCTTGGAGCAAGCCCGGCAGTGGTCTAGTGGGTCCACTACCTGCTTTACCGCTCATCCGTTACACCATGGAGTAGATCATTTGACTCTAAGATCTGTTACTGTTTGAGTCGAACCCTAATTAACATATTTATCTAGAATATATGACAATTAAATCACACTGCTTACGATGCAATAAAACATACAAAATGAATTGCTTGATATATTAAAATACACAGAATTAATAAAAAGCTTCTTTGAAGGAGTTTTTTTTTTTTTTTTTTAAAGTTTCTAACCTGTGAATTAATCAAATACACTACTCACAAAAAAGTTAGGGATATTTGGCTTTTGGTTGAAACTTCAGGAGGAACATACAATTTCTTGAAAATCTCTTAAATGCACTAAATGAGAACACCTCATGTTCCACATGTTCAACTGTTCAATGTTTTAGCATTTTTTGCACAACTTGCTGACCTCTAACAGGGAGCTTGATGGCAAAATTGACAACAGGTGTTTGATCTCTGAAATACCCAATAAATTTAGGGGATCAATTTGAATTGGGATTTAAACAGTCCTCCTCATGCTGTTCACATTTTGACATCATGAGACCAAGGTAACACCATACAACTGATCAATAATGCCTCACCACTGCAAGGCTTCAAGCAGGATGCTCTCAGATGGAAATGGCCACTGAACTTAGTGTGTCAAAGAGTCATCAGCATGTTGCAGGTTAAGGGAAGTGAGAGGCAACCAATTGTCACATCAGACCATCCATAACTGTCTACATCAGCATAGTCTTCATGCTAGACAACTGGCAAGGGTACATGACCATACCACCAGGCACAGGCATCATAATCTTGCTTGGGCCAGGTTGCATCTATGCTGGACAAGAGACAAGTGGTCATTAGTGCTGTTCAGTGAAGAAATTCAATTCACTCTGTAAAGAAATGATGGCCACCAATGATGCTGGATACGTCACCAGGCAAGTTTATGGTGATGGTGGTGTTATAATGTGGGCAGGTGTGCCCTATAGTTTGTAAATGATACAGTGACAAGCCTCTACAAGTTGAATAATATCATTAATCCAGTCATTGTGCCTCTGAATGAAAAACACAGGGCTAATTTCATCTTCATGGACAACAATGCTCCAGCTCATTGAGATCACATTATTAGGGAACAGCTGTTGGAGACTCGAGTATCTCTAATGGAGTGGCCTGCACTTTCTCCAGACCTGAACCCCCCTAGAAAACCTGTGGGATCAGCTGAGTCGCTATGTAGAAGCTTGTAACTCTGTACCCTTGAATCTCAATGACCTGAGCTGCACTCTTCAAGAGTTGTGGGATGCCATACCTCAGTAGTCAATGACTCGACTCATGAACAACATGAGATGTCGTTGTCAAGCTGTAAATGATGCTCAAAATCACATGACTCGTTGTTGAGACATTTTTTAAAGATCTGTACCCTCCACTGTTAATAATAATAATAATAATCTTTATATAGCGCCAACATATTCTGCAGCATCTTACAATTTAGAGGGTATATGTACAGACATTACACATTAAAAGAACTTACAGATGAGACACAAGGGGCGACATGTATGAATCTCGTCACGTCGGAGCGCATGTTTCCGCCAGTTTTCCGGCGAAATTTGCGCCTGATTTATGTCGGTGCCAAGGTGCGCTCATACATACCATGTAAAGTCCGCCGTGCCTCGTCAGTGTGTGGGGCGCAGTGCGGGACTTAGGCGCAGTGCGGGACTGCGCCTAAGATTCGCCGCCCGACGTAGTGCGATCATAGATGCCGTGTAAAGTCCGCCTCGCCAGTGTGTGAGGCGCAGTGCGGGACTTAGGCGCAGTGCGGGACTATGCCTCATATTCGCCGTCCGAGGAGGTGTGCTCATACATGCGGGGACTTAGGCGCAGAAGGGACTGCGCCTAACATGTATTCCAATTTGAGACAGGCTGGAAAACAATGAGAAATCATTAAACATGTCCATGCGGCATTGAGTATGAATAAAAAAAATCGCCTTTATAAAGGCGTAAAACATTATCAGTAAAAGAGCTCAAACCTACTAAAAAAATACATAAATAAAATCACTTTCCAAAAATCTAGAATGGCGCAACATCGGGAATTTGGATATTGAAAATTGCCTGGAAATACAGTAATTAAAATTCTGTAAACTCTTCTCATTGGTCGGCAGAAACCAGCCAATCAGAATTGGAGCGACAGTGACCCATTAAAACCTATGGAGAAGTATGGACCAATCAAAATCAAAGGCGGGACAGTTCAAAATACAGTAAAAATGCAGAAAAGGGCTGATTGGTTGAGCTAGCGGGGGCTTGGCAATCCTGTGCAATCAGAATAGGAGCGACAGGGACCCATTATAACCTATGGAGAAATATTGACCAATCAAATTCAAAGGCGGGACAGTTCAAAATACAGTAAAAATGCAGAAAAGAGCTGATTGGTTAAGCTAGCGGGGGCTTGGCTATCTCGGCCAATCAGAGCACGAGCTACTTGTCCCATTATAGTCTATGGACAGATCGGGGCAATGAAATCTCGGCTCTCAGCGCCGTGCGGCATGGAGCATGATTAAAAAAAATCATTTTTATTAGGTGTAAAATATTATCTGAAAAAGAGATGAAACCTTCTATAAGCATAAATCAATCATATCCCTAACAACGCGGTTGTCGCTGTCACCGGCGCTACATAAGGATTGGGATATAGAGAATTGCCGGGAAATACAGTAATTCAAATTCTGTAAGCTCTTCTCATTGGTCGGCAAAAACCAGCCAGTCAGAATAGGAGCGACAGAGACCCATTATAACCTATGGAGAAATATTGACCAATCAAAATGAAAGGCGGGACATTCAAAATACAGTAAAAATGCAGAAAAGAGCTGATTGTTTGAGCTAGCGGTGGCTTGGCTATCCTGGCCTATCAGAGCGCGAGCTACTTGTCCCATTGAAGTCATAGAGAGATCGGCGCAATGAAATCTCGGCTCTCAGCGCCGTGCGGCATGGAGTGTGATTAAAAAAATCATTTTTATTACGTGTAAAACATTATCTGAAAAAGAGCTGAAACCTTCTATAAACATAAATCAATCAAATCCCTAACAAAGTGTTTGTCACCGAGACCAGCGCTACATCAGGAATTGCGATATAGAGAATTGCCGGGAAATACAGTAATTCAAATTGTTTAAGCTCTTCTCATTGGTCGGCAGAAACCAACCAATCAGAATAGGAGTAACAAGGAACCATTATAAGCTATGGAGAAGTATGGACCAATCAAATGAAAAGGCTGGACAGTTCAAAATACAGTAAAAAAGGCAGAAAAGAGCTGATTGGTTGAGTCCAGGCGGCAGATATGAATCCACCAATCATATGTAGTGCATCTATTTTGAATGGAGAAAGAAGGGCGCGATAGAAGGGCACCCTAAAAGTTATTACTGTCTATGGGAAATATTCTAGTACTGTGATTGGTTGATGGGAAGAGGGGCTCGTCCTGCTTAGCCAATCAGCGGCTGAGCTACCTTCTCATAGAGTTCTATGGGGAAAAGAAATGCAGAGCGAGCTCTGTTTGTGATTGGCTAAGTTAAAAGAGGCGTGGTTATTTGGACCAATGCGAGAGCGAGCGACAGATCATTTAGACCAGAATCAACTAGGTCTGCCTGTCGGAGCTGGCGAGCGCTGCAATGCGCCGCACTTTGCCGACCCGCGATCGTACATGCCTCAGAGTTTTCGAGCGCGCCGCGTCCCGCCTCAGAACGCCTACACTGTGCCCATTGCACGCCCCTTCATGCGAGGCGCAGCCGAAAGTGGCGAACGCTGCGCCTAACATCGCATCCCTGCGTCCGACAGCAGATTCGGGCCGGTGAGGCGCAGGATACGCCAGAAAACAGGCGAAAAGCCCATTCATACATGTCGCCCAAGGTGTGAGGGCCCTGCTCGAGAGAGCTTACAATCTATTATGGTGTATGGGTGAGACAAAGGGTTAAGAAGTGCTAAGTTTATAATGGTTCAGGCATGTTACATAATAGGAGGTCGTTTACATAAAAGTTGGGTGAACCTGCCACCCTGACAGTACATCTAAATACAGATAAGTGTCTGTGAGTGCCCTAGTGTTGGGAGTGACAGATGAGTGTGATAGCAGGTGGGGGTTAGCAATTAGGGATCTCGGTAGGCCAGACTGAGAAGATGTGTTCTCAGGGCCCTCTTAAAACTATGAGGGTTGCAATTGTGTGCCTGATTGCCCGCGGTAGCATATTCCAGAGAACTGGTGCAACACGTGTGAAATCTTTGAGACGGGTATGGTAGATTCAGATGATTGAGGAATGTAATTTGATATCATCAGCAGAGCGGAGAGAGCAGGTAGGGTGGTAGTCAGAGATGAGGGAGGAGATGTAGGGGGTGCAGCACTGTGGAGATCTTTATGGGTGAGAGTGATGAGTTTATGTTGTAGTCTGAACTGGATGGGCAACCAGTGCAGTGATTGACACAGGGTAGAGGCATCAGTACAGCAGCCTGAAAGAAAAACAAGCCTGGCTGCTGCATTCAGGACAGATTGGAGAGGGGAGAGTTTGCAGAGATGGAAACCGATAAGCAAGGAGTTGCAGTAGTCAAGACGAGAATGAATAAGAGCAACAATGAAGGTTTGAGTTGTTTCCACAGTGAGAAAAGGACGGATTTTGGAGATGTTCTTGAGGTGAAGATGACAGGAGCGGGCAAGGGATTGGATATAAGGGGTGAAAGACAGATCAGAATCTAGTATAACCCCAAGACAGTGGGCCTGTTGCCTAGGAGTTATGGTGGTGCCTCACACTGAGACAGAAATAACAGGGTGGGGTTGGTTAGAAGATGGAGGAAAGACAAGAAGTTCGGTTTTAGTGAGGTTTAGTTTCAAATGGAGAGAGCACATTATGTCTCAGACAGTGGACAGACAGTCACTGGTGTTTTTTTAGCAGGACAGGAGTGATGTCTCGGGAGTAGGTGTATAGTTGAGTGTCATCAGCATAGAGTTGGTACTGGAAGCAGAATCTGTTGATGTTTTGTCCAATGGGGGCCTTGTAGAGTGACAAAAGGAGAGGATCTAGAACCAATCCCTGAGGAACCCCAACAGCAAGAGGAAGAGGAGAGGAGGTAGAACCGGAAAGCGAGACACTGAAGGAGCGGTCAGAGAAATAGGATGAGAACTAAGAGAGAGCGGTGTTCTGTAGGCCAATGACGCTGAGCATGCTGAGGAGAAGGTGGTGATTCACAGTGTCAAACGCTGCAGAGAGATCCAGAAGAAGCAACAACGAGTAGTTGCCTTGAGATTTAGCCGTGAGGAGATCATTAGAGACTTTAACTAGAGCAGTTTCTGTGGAGTGTAGGGTGTAAAAACCTGATTGTAGAGGATTGAGAAGAGAGTTAGCAGAGAGATAATGGATTAGTCGAGAGTAGACCAAGTGTTCCAAGATTTTCGAGATAAACAGAAGGTAATTGGCAGCGAAGGACGGGTCCAGAGTAGGCTTTTTTAGTAAAGGGGTTATGATGTTGTGTTAAAAGGAAGATGGAAAGATCCCAGTGGAGAGAGAGAGGTTGAAGATTGCAGTAAGATGAGTGATTATAGCTGGAGAAATGGACTGGACAAGGTGGGAGGGAATGGGGTCACTAGTGGAGGTGGTGGGGCGGGCAAACAGGAGAAGCCTGGATACTTCTTCCTTTGTCGTTGGGTCAGGGCTGAGAGCAGACTAGAGGATGTGCAGGAGGGATATTAATAGAGGACGTGCGGGGAGGTACAGGATGGGTGTTACTTGAGGATTGAGATGCAATGTTTTGCCGGATATTGTCGATTTTGTCTTTGAAGTGAGTGGCCCGGTCTTCAGCACAGAGGTCAGTGACCGAGACCTGAGCTTTAGGCCTGAGGAGGGAGTGGAAAGTATCAAACAGGCGTTTTGGGTTGTTGTGCAATGTTGAGATGAGGGAGGTGAAATATTTTTGTTTGGCACGGTGAAGGGCTGTGTGGTAAGTCCTGAGCATGAATTTGTAGTGGAGAAAGTCTTAAGGTAGCTTTGACTTTCTCCACAGATGCTCGGCACTCCTGGAACATCGCTGCAGAAAGTGAGTCTGAGGCGTGTGCCAGTGCTGCCGGCATCTGACTCTGGTGGTGCGGTGTGTAAGTAGTGCCAATATGTCCAGGGTGGTTGAGAGAGTGACATTGTAATGTTTGACAGCCAGGTCAGGACAGGAGACGGAGGAGATTGGGTGCAGTGAGGACTATATGGTGTCTATAAGTTCCTGAGTATTCATGGATCGGATGTTTCTGGATGGGTGATGGCCAGGGGTGTCCAGAGAAGGCTGAGAATTGGTGATAGTGAAGGAGATAAGGTTGTGGTCAGAGAGTGCGTAAGGAAAATTAGTGAGGTTAGAAATTGATGAGAGACTACAGAAGACCAAATCAAGAGAGTACCCATCCTTGTGGGTGGTAGAGGCCAAGGGAAGATATTAGTGAAAGAAACTGAGAGTCAGAAGGAGACATAGGGTTGTAAATGGGGATGTTGAAATCACCCATGATGAGTGTGGGCATTTCGGTGGAGAGGAAGTGAGGGAGCCATGCAGCAAAATGATCCAGAACTGTACAGAGTCGGGAGGTCTGTACACAACCAGGACTCTGAGAGAAAATGGACGAAAGAGTCTAAGGATGTGGATCTCAAAGGATGGGAAAGCGAGGGAGGGGGCAGGAGGAATGACCTGGTAAGTGGAGTGTGGAGAGAGAAGTACGCCAACTCCTCCACCCTGCCTGTTCTCAGGTCTGGGGGTGTGGGTGAAGTGTAGGCCGCATTAGGTGAGGACAGTAAGGTAAGCAGTGTCAGAGTGCTGGAGCCATGTTTCAGTGAGAGCTAGGAGATTAAAGGAGTTAGAGAGGAACAGGTCATGAACAGCAGTGAGTTTATTACAGACAGATCGGGCATTCCACAAAGCACATTTAAAAATGGCAGGAAAACACGTACAATGAATCCAAGAAGGTTAGCAGGGCTTCTATGGAAGGAGGAGGTGGGATGAGCAGTAAAGGAGGGTGGGCTGGGTTAGGAGAGATTCCTGCAGCGAGAAGCAGGAGAATGAAAAGTGACAGCAGATGGTTTAGTGTTGTGTATGAGCGCCGCTTGTGCAGCACTATAGAAGCAGGTGATTTGGGGTAGTTAAAAATGGAAAATAGTGTGTGGGATGTATACATGGGTGTGGGAAGGAGAAAGGCGCTGATGCGGATAGCATTTTCAGGGGGCAAGACTGGGTTGTAGGAAAGGAGGCAGATGGCTGCAAGATAGATAGCAATAGTGAGCATAGTGGATAAGGTGTATGTTAAAAGAGACCAGTTACTCACATAAAAGGCGATCCTCCTAGCTCCCTTATTCTCACTTCTGTCTCACTTCTGTCATATTTCTGATGCTCGTTTGTCACTTTCAAATAGTCACTTCCAAATATGCATGACAAATAAGGCACAAAGACCGATGGTCTCATAGACCTGAGCTGTGTGACTTATACTGTGCCATGTGGAATTAATTGATAACATCAGTGAATCCAGATGTCGTAAATGGGGGAGCTACAAATGTCCCAGCATAGCAAAGACTTAAAGGAGAATATCGGGGCTCAGTAAATAAACACAGGGTAATTATGGAACACATAGCTGGGGTGAAATCTACACAATGCTGTGGAGTTGTTGAGAGTTGTAGTCCAAAATGTAGACATAAACATACCATTAATAACAATCAGGACAATTAGACAAATAATGCTGTGGAGTTGTTGGCTGTTGTTGGTTTTTGTTTGTTGCCTTTTTGTTTCATTACATTGTTTGAGATGAGGAAATTAACATTGCATGCTGCAACTTAAATGGCCTAATGAATCATTGTATTAATGATTAAATATCCCTAACTTTTTGTGAGTAGTGTAAATTCCCCACTTTAGGGCCATACCTTGAAGTTAGCGCAAAGAATGCAAGGAAGCAGACCCTAAGGTGCCTCGGTTGCTACCCCAGACATAGGTCATTAAGGTGACAGCCAACGAGAAGAGTAACATGGTACCTTAAGATGAGACAAAGACGTAGAGAGGACCAGACAGTCAGTCAGGGATGGCAGCATACTAGTAAGGTCAGGTTCAGGTGTGATGTCAGAGCAGGCAGCAGGCAAGCCAAGGTCAGGAATGTAGCTAATAAGTGGTAACAGGAAGGCAAATGGGAACGAACGCACAGAAACTGTAGACCGGCAAGGAATGGACACCAATAACTGGGCATTGGATGCAGGGTGAGGTATCAAGAAATAGCCAATGGCCAGAGATGATTGACTGAGGGAAAGTTGGATGGTGCACGCTGACACTTTAAATCAAAGTGAGATGGTGTGCCCGCCCCTTATGGGACAACCATGGACACAAGGCCATAGCAGAGAGGAAGAAAATTCAAGGTGGCTGCAAGGAGGGATGGAGAGGTCAGTACAGGAAAGGAGGTGCTGGGGCTGTGATTGGTCATGGAAGAGGCACAATAAGTTGCGGGTACTGACCAAACACAATATGGATGAATCCACCAAGGACTCGCATGAGTGGTTGTTACAGGTGAACTTAGCCCAGAACAGCAAAGCCACCCAGTTATCTTGCTGACAAAATGTAGATCGTTCCTAAGTATTTGAATGACACATTCAATCTGACAATTGGACTGAGGGTAATAAGCAGTAGATAGTTCAAGCTTGATCTGGAGCTTCCAAAATCTAGAAGTGAACTGTACTGCAATATGGGTCCAGGGAGCTTCGGCATTGGTAGAGGCAACAGGAGACCAGTAGGCTTCTGGTGAGAGCTCTTTTTATGGGTGCACTTCAGGCAAGCTGCCACAAAATACTAGACATCATGCACAAGGGATGGCCACCAGTTGTGATGAGGGATCAGGTCTAGAGATCTGCGGAATCCTAAGTGGCCGGCGATACAGCCGACATCGTCCCAAGACAGGATTAATTTGCTCAGAGCTGGATGCACAAACTTCTTCCCTGTTTTCCTCAACTCCACGGGTGCTGCGACAACTAAACGTTTCAAAGGTATTATGTGTTGGGGGTCTTGTATGGAATCTGTGGCATCAGAGGCTCGAGATAGTGTGTCTGCCTTGAGGTTCTTAGCAGCTGATTATATATAGAAACAAATGACACCAGCGCCTACTCTTCTATATGTCTCCCAACTAAATGTAGCAACTTTCCAGAAAATTAAATAGCTCAACAATCACTGTTGATTGAAGCAATGGTGAACACCTGATCCAGTGGTTAGTCCACAATCAGCTCTTCTACCCTAATCAACTCCGTATCTCACAACTAAAGGTCATTATAAAATACACATAAAAGCACCAAAAATTACAAGAACTCTTGCAACTTACCTAAAAGCTCTCTCCATAAAATGCATCCGATCGTATTATATCCACAGCGACCCACTTTACTGACAAAGCAAGGAATGGAACGTTCGTGTTCAAATTAACCAAGCGCTCCGGCCGGCAGCGCTCAGATATCCAACACGTAAAAACTAACTGGCAGACTAAGGTGACGTCACCTAGACTACAGAGGCTTGTCCAATATAAAAGTACCAATGCGTTTCGGAAGAAATCACGGCTTCCTTCATCAGGGCTACATTTAGGGCTACATTTAGTTGGGAGACATATAGAAGAGTTAACGCTGGTGTCATTTGTTTCTATATATAATTGGTAATTTAAGTTTGGGAAATAGGCAGAGTAATCCCTTGACATGTTTTCAGCAGCTCTCTCTTATATTGGCGCTTGTGCTTTATACTTTTTACTAATTGTTCTTAGCAGCTGGTTGAAAGTGGAGACAGAAGCTGAAGCGAGAAAAGAGCAAGGACCAACAGCTTTGCGGGGGTTTAAGTGCTGAGTGGTTTTCAGACGCACAAAATCGATATGATCTGTGTAGTGTGTTTATGGATGGAGAGTGCCTTCCAATAGAAGTTGCCACTAGTGTTGAGCCGAACCATTCGTAAAATGGTTAGTTCGGCACGAACTTTACGTTTTTTCCGAGCCGAACCTAATTTTTTGGCGCAAGTTCGGTAAAGAGTTTGTGTTCGGCACAAGCGTTCGCCGCCTTTCTCAGCTTCTTCCTTCAGTTTTGGCAGCCAGCCAATCAGTGCAGAGCACAGGGGGGGGGGGGTCAAAAACATCACCAGTGAGGGTGTAGGGATCTCATTGGATGCTAAAATCACATGACAATCTTATGTGTATGTCACTGTATTTCCTGTTGAACGCCATTTCCACCTTACTGTCTGTAGTGAACACACTGCTGCCTGCGTCTGCTGGTTTGCCGGCAGGCAGAAACACCATTTAATAGCAAGTTAATACAGGAAAAGCTGCTAGTGAGATTACTCAGGGGGAGGAGGGGTTGCACAACTAGCTTAGGGAATGATACACAGCAATAATTAGGAAGTTAATTAGTTTTTCCATAGAAAAAATTCTGTTTATAATCTATTTGCCCGTTGCAAAGTATAGGTATTTAAGACCCCTTGATTTGCTGTCTGGGTTCTTCTATACGACCCTATTTCACCGATATTTCATAGAAAAAAATTCTGTTTATAATCCTATTTGCCTGTTGCAAAGTATAGGCATTTAATAACACTGTTGATTTGCTGTCTTTGGAGTACAGTTCTTCAACAAATCTTGTGAACAAATCTTGACTTTTTTAACCATTTAAAGGGAACCTGTCACATAGGTTGTGCCCCCCATGCTGAGGGCAGCACAAGCTAGTGTCAGACCTGCTGTTCCCAGCACTGTGCCCCTTATTCTGTAAGATGCTGTAGTTTTAGAGAATTTACCCCTTAAATCTTATTCATGAGCAGGTGTTAGCTCCACCCACCAAATGCTAGCTCTGCCCACTGACAGTTATTCACATGTTTCTGCCTATTCAAATTAATAGGTTTGTCAGTTGAGGTGGGCGGGGCTAGCCTGCGATTGGCCGGGTTTGAAAAAAACTGACACTCTGAATGACTCTTCGAATGACTCTCCTGGCTGAAAACTGCAGATTTGAGCATTAAATACACGAAAACTCCAGCATCTTACAGAATAAGGGACACAGCGCTGGAAACAGCAGGTCTGACACTAGCTTGTGCTGTCCTCAGCCACGGGGTCAAAAACTATGTGACAGGATCTCTTTAAGGACCTGGCGTTTTTTTGTTGTTGACACGTTCGTTTTTCCCTCCTCGCCTCCCCTGAGCCATAACTTTTTTATTTTTACCACCTACATAGACATATGAGGGATTTTATTTTGCGGGACAAGATGTACTTTCTAATGGTATTATTCACTGTACTATAGAATATACTGGGAAATCGCAAAAAAATTCCAAGTGGGACAAATTGTGACAAAAAAAAACGTATTTTCACCTTGTTTGCGGGTGTTTTGCTTTTACAGCGTTCAATCTTCGGTAAATATAATGTGTTATCTGTATTATAAAGGTTGATACACATCCGGCAATACCAAACATGTATGGTTTCCGTTATGTTTTGGTACCGTAAAAAAATTTCAAACTTTTTTTATTTTTGAAATTTGCACCACGGCTCCATTTTGTGCGTCCAATAACTTTTTTGTACTAACACCTACGGACGTCAATGAGGGTGCATTTTTTGTGGGCTGAAGTGTACTTTTTAATGCTTGCAGTTTGGAATGCATGTGACTTTTTTGATCACTTTTATTCCATTTTTTAAGTGACGTAAAATGACCAAAAAACACAATTTTGGCATTTGGAATGTTTTTTCTTCTACAGTGTTCAGCGTATGGGATAAATGATGTTATATTTTTATAGATCGGACTTTTTCAAACGCGACGATACCAGATATGTGTAACTTTTTTATTATTTTATTGTTTTTATTTGTAAAATGGGGAAAGGAGGGTGATTTGAACTTTTAATACTTTTTTTTTGTACTTTAAAACTTTATTTCTTTTTTTTTTTTTTACTGTAACATTGAGTCCACCTAGGGTGCTTGACCACTAGGTGGCGCGATCGTTAATACAGTCTAATGCATTGCATAGACAATGCATAAGACTGTACCAAGATGGCGTTTTCCCCACTTCCTGTCTGCAGCCAGAAGTGGGGCAAACCAGGACATGGCAGCGGGGAGCCCTATGAACACTCCCGTCACTGCCATGTCCTGGTTTGCCCCACTTCCGGCCACAGACAGGAAATGGGGAAACCGCCAGGGCTCTCTGCTGCCATGTCCGCTGCAACGACCGGGTGTTAGCGGCGATTAGCCGTTAATACCCGGCAGGTGTGCGGGGAGGTCGTGGAGCTGTTAGGTTGGTCTCACAAGGGAGACCCTCAGGTATATTGGATGGTAGCCAGATTGGATGGATGGAACAGTCCGGACTGATTGACACAAAGTACACAGATGACCAAGGATCTCTGAGTGCAATGCATAATTTATTCATAGAATCATCGTATATTTATACATCTGAACAGAGGGCGTTCCTCTGACTTGCATAATCATGACATAAGTCTCTAAGGCACATCACCAGATTTAGGTACAAAGTTTGTATAGATCATGATGCCTTATTTGGCCTTGATAGTAATTATCAGTTTCTTATACTTTATTGCAGGTAACATTTATTAGTTTTATTGATTGGTTTTGTTAGCAAAGTTCACTCAATACTGCAATTAAAGCAGATTATTTAGAGAACAGGTCAAGCTGACTTTATTAAGAGAAAATAATTATTTCATTAACCTTTTAGCTCCCAATGTCCCAAAGTCTTCATATCATCCTTAACAATCCCCCCTTTTGTGATGAAGTACCATTGTCTGTCATCTGACAGCCCCCTTTTGATGAGTTTCCTGATCTTTCCCTATATGCTCACCCTATTTCCTTTGTCCCTTAGTAAAGTCGGATTCATCGCCCCGAAAAGGGCGGCCCCGGAGATCTCCTAAGTTGCCCTAAATTACCCTATCAATCTATAATACTCCAGGATGCACTCAGTATCTGTAAGTGCAATCACTGGGTACATGTACTACTTATCCGCATCATTTGTGGGGAGTCAGTTTCAGACAATGCTACTTCCATCATCACAATCAAAAGTAAATGTCCAGGAATTTAAGCCATATTTTGGTAGACTCCGTGGCATTCTTCTTAGGGCGGTATAGTCACATACATAGTATTATTCATGGAGGCATCAACCATTCTCCGGAGAAATCCTCGAGCACAGGGGATACAGCAACATCCACAAGTAATCAGCACTGCTGTGACCACTGCAACCGAGATCAGCAAACTGGACACTAGATGGCTCCATTTTCCAAACCATGATTCTAGCCAGTCTGTGAAGGGGTTCTCGATACCAGAATTTTCTGCAAGTTCCTCAGATAGAGTCGTCAGTCCTTCTAAGGCTTTTGTGACGCTACCATCAGGAGCTGTATTATTAGGGATGAAAGAACAACAATAAGTTCCGAACATCTTGCAAACCCCTCCCTTCTCAGCCAAAAGCATATCTAGAGCCATTCTATTTTGCCATGTCATTAAAGAGCTGGGCCCTATCTGGTCAGCCAAACCTCTTATTGCATCTCTTGAAAAATTTAATTTAAATCTCTGTTGATTATATAGATATAATTTAGATCCAATCTACTTTCTTATTCACTGTAGCCACCAAAAGAGAACTAAATTCAAAACCAGCTGCTATCTGTTTTCCCTGGCCTTGAACATCGGGCACTCCTCTGGGGACTCCTATGTTGTAAATATAAACTCTTGTGTCAAAGGCCCCCATGTGGCACAGTACTCGCTTTCCCTAGTGAGCCCTTCGACACTTAAAATTTGTTAATTCAAGTGTGTTTTATCTAAGAATTATTTTGGAATGGCATAAGATTTGCACAGAGAAACAACTACCCACCCACTCGTTAATAGTCTAGGTCTTAATTTCATATCTCCACATAACCACCATAAATCAGTTCTTGCCACACTGTTTAACGAACCATTTAGCTTCATATTCATCCTTATCCTGGTCTACAGAGAGTGTAAACTTCACAAAATTCTGAGGTTAAATTTCCCACTACTTTTCCATTTCCTGTTCTTCGAAAACAGGTGTATTTTTCCTGGATATGCAATAACTCTAGGGGGTATCTGATCTACTTTTATGCTGGATATTTTTGTGCTAGGATGTTACATACGTTATCACCTGTAGGGTCATATGAGGCATTGTATAGGGACAGAATACATGAAAGCCCTTTTACGGTTTTATCCTCAAGTTTGAATGGAATTGTCCCTAAGAGTGGCCTATCTGTTGCACATGCAATACAATTTGTCCTTTTATTTTGAAGGGCAGTGTACCTCATCCAATTGAGCCACTCGTTCCTTTCTGTGTCTCCTGTTTCTATTGCTATTTTATCTTCATAAGTCACTTCTTCTAATGTAGTGAAATCTAAATGGGTGAGTGTGTATTAGTGGGTCTTGTTTCCATGTCACTGTTATCTGGTTCTTGTAAGGCTTTTAACCAAAAAGTTCCTTGTCGGACCTTTTGGTTGGGAACATACAGTCCTAATACATATAGGCCTTCATCTCCTGGTGAGGGGTCGTTTATGTTTATTACATGGGGATTACAGGTTTGCCTTACCTCAGTGCTTTCTAGATCACAATTCCATTTGTTGGTGATCTTTAAAATAGTAATTCTTTCTGAGAGGGGTGCACCTTTCTGACTAACCCTGGTTGCAGCTTCCTGTGGAGTGCATCCCCATGGATCCCCTGTATTCCAACCTGCATCTGAACAAGAGTTACAGTTTTCATTCCCTGGTCTAGTGACACAGATGTATGTTACAGCCCCTGGGACCCATGTAACCAATTTATCCTTGTCATTCCCACTGTGTTTGTCCCATTCACATGGTACCACCTTACAAAAATCAAATAGAAAGGTTGCTGACGACCTGGAGGTGTTAAACCACATAGTTACCACATCTTCGTTTTGGGTTACCAGTTCCAGCCCATCAGTTTGATGCTGAAGGGGGAATATCACCATCATCATGAGCAGAATCATTCTTTCGTTCCAGAAATTTACAATGACTCGCATGAATCCAGTTTGGCTTCTACAAAAAACTCAACATCTGGATTAGTGAGAGGTACATCATAAACATGTGAAAATCCTGATGTCTCTTGTGCCATAAGGGCCATGCAATCATGTTCATTTTGCATTTCTTGAACCTCCTCATCTGATAAGCCCTGAAGAAATGGTGGTGTCTCTTACTCTTCCCCCCTTTGTCATCCAGTACGGCAATGGGAATTAGAGTAGCTGGATTCAATGTCATGCATCTTTTTAGAGTCACATTTGGGGGCATGAGCAGGGCACATTGGAGTCTGAGTTGTCTAGCCACAGAGATGTGCTTTGACTTGGACCTGGTTAAGGATATTAAGCAGGTCATGGGGGGGTGTAAAATAGTGACAGGTAATCCAACCCCTAAATTTCTAAGGCCTTGTCCCCGCAGAAATGCAACTGGGTGCTACCGCACGGACACATGAGGGGATCCTCAAACGACAGGATCCAGTCTTGCAGGGGAGTAGGGCCACTTGCCGTTTTTTTTGACCATGCTTTTGGGCTAGAATCCCTGTTGCATGCCTCCTCATCTCCATACCGTACAGTATAAACCCTTGAACCCTTTGACGGAGCTGTGGTTTAAGACCTGTCATGAAAGCTCCATGGAAAAGCTTCCTCCCCACCTCCCCTGTTGCTTCATATCCTAAATCCATATGTCTCAATTTTAAATTTCCCCAGAATTGGTCCACCGTGTCTTTTGGTCCCTGCACCACATCTAAAAAGGAAATTGTTGATTGCTCCACCTTCTGTCAGCACCACTTTTTTAGACCTTTTAGGAAATTTTGCCCCGATTCTATGGTTCGGGTATAGTTGTCATCCATTATATTATAGTATGGTCTTGCCACCCTTTCTATAGTATCCATGACTGCCTGCACTCTGGCCTCACCAATTTTCCCTTTTAAGATCGACTCTAAATCTGACCAGGTACAGGTGAAAGTATCATTTAGACCTGACATCCACCTGTAAAAAGCCATTGGCAAGTCAAAGGGATCTGGGGTATATTTGAGCAACGCCAGCTGATCTTGTGGGCTCCAAGGTTTATACTGTGTTACTGTGTTTACAAATGGTGCCTGTTGCCCGGAAGTAGATGGCACAGGGGTTGATGTGGCCCCATAAGTGACTCCGTCATCAACGTTTCCTGTTGCATTTACTGTTCGGAGATGTTCAGATGTCTCCTTCTCTGTGGCTAGGGTGTCCTCTCATTTTAAAACAGGAGGGTGCACAGAAGGGTGAGGATCATATACTCTACTCTGTGTGTATATGACAGGATATAGCCCTGTCCCCTTTTCCTGCCATGGCCTCGGTCTCCCACACCAGTCGGGATTCTGTTGCCCACATACACATGTACATACTTTCCCTATTGGAGCCACAATACAGGGTTTATATGGCGGGGGCGTTCTCTCTAATTTCCTATTTTTCCCCACCTCTGGGCTATCTTCTCTCTTCCTATATCTTACTCCCTCTTCAGTCTCTTCTTTACACAACACTCCTTCCCGCTCCATTTCTTTTGCTACACTAGCCCACATTCTTGCTTGATCAAATAACTTATGATCTCTGAGCCAGCTACCACTTGTCACCAGAGCAGATTCCCAAAGTGACGCATCTAACGGCTCTTCACATGTTCCCAGACTTTTCAACAACTTTCCCGAACCTTTTACAGCAGCAATACCCATTCTCTCTCTAACTATGTCACGTGCGTCCCAAATCTCTTTACTTAACCGACTAGCCTCATTACCACCCATTTTTGGTGGTGGTATGTCCTGCCTTTTTCCCTAAGCTACTAGCAGACAGACACAGACAAGACAAAAACAGAACAAACAAAGAATGAGGTAGAAGTAAAGTATGGGTTTTGACACAAATAATCAAAGGAGGGTGACTGGGGATGTGTAGCCCTGTGACTATGTGTTTTTACTTTAGCGCACCTACTGGAGTCCCTTATTCAAGCAGGATTTTATTTATTTAATCCTCATACACAAGCATACGAGCATGCAGCAGATATCACTCAAGGACTCTCATGTGTATACATGTAACAGTTATTTTATGGCCCATGTCTCAAGGAGACAGGAGTGGCAGTGAATAGCAGCGGGAGGTATAAAGGTCGATCACGCTCCGGTGACAACGACCTTTGGAGTCTGAGGACAGACTCTACAGGTTTGTAATAGTTAAGGAAAAAAAGGACAGACAAACGTTCACACAAACAACCTTTTCTTTGTAAAACCTTTTTCCCCTGTGTCCTCTCCTTTCTGGCTGATTCTTAATGTTTCTCTTTGTACCCCTTCCTTTTCCTCACCCAATCCCAAATTTTCTCTTATAGCGTTCTCGAAACGCTACGCTTTCCTGTTCTTCAACTTGCGGTACCTGACAACTGATCTAAAAGTGCACATCCATCAGTTTTAGGTGTGTAGACCCAAACATATGATTTAGGACTTGGCCAAATGACTATCCTCAGTCACCTCCCTAAATCCCCTTTGGTCTTTGGGTGAGAAATGGTACTTACATAAAAGTCAACTTTGCATACCCATAAATATTATATATCAGCCAGAGAGTAAACAAAAAACAATACCAAACAGGCAAATAGGAGCCAAACTTTCTCTAAACCTTCTAATAGCAGCATAAGTCTACATATACAGGACAGACAGACATGAAACACACATATATACTGCAATCTAATATACCACTTTAAAGTATCACTAGGATATTCTATGGTTCTTTACCAAAAATGGTCTGGATGTACAAAAAGACTTAACTATAACATACCCCAGAGGTCCGGCATACAGTTTAGCAGATTAGGGAGACAAAGAGAAGTGTTGTAAGTAGTGTTGAGCGATTACTTTGGCTATCGACATCGCTCGATAGTCGATAGTCGGCCACCATCGATAAGGTTTTTCGATAGTGAGCAGTCGATTATGAGCGATGACCATTAAAGTCTATGGGAGAGCAACAACACCTTCATTCTTACACCCAATCAGGGCTGGAAAAGCTGGAATTAACATCCACAACAGTCAAATGAATACTTGCTACATCTTAGGCAACACACTTAGGTTATAAAAGCCACAGAAAAAAAAACACACACCATTCACTATCCCTGTCTTGTACCACAGCATGACCCTTAAACCTGCATCACCCAGAAATTAAAAAGTGACAGAAGGCAGTATTATTTGAACCATCATCTTACTTGAACTGGACATTGAATATCCCTGTCCTGGAACGCAGCATGAGCCCCAAACCTGCATGACCCCCAGATTTAAAAGTCCCGGAAAAGGAGTCTTTCAACCACCATTTTAGTTTCACTGGACATTGACTATACCTGTCCTGGGCCACAGCATGAGCCCCAAACCTGCATGACCCCACATTTAAAAATGCCGGAAAAAAGGGGTTTTCCCCCTTTTA
>JAODAL010056180.1:0-23462 GCA_025379985.1 Phyllomedusa bahiana | reverse complement strand
AAAAGTGGGGGGTTTTTGTGGCCCTTGTAAAGTACCAACCTGTACAATATAGTAAACTGTAGTGAAAAAATAAAACCAAAATTAAATCCAAAAGCATGGGGCAGTTGTTTTTTTTTTCTTGTCCCCCCAAAAACCCCGCAAAAACGTTGGGGGGGGGGGCAGATGCTTTAGCATAGGGGGCCCTAAAATTTCTGTGGTCCCTGCAAGTTCTGTATATTTTTGTTTTTTTTGTTAATTCCTTTTGGAAAAGTTTTTCCGTTTAAGCCCTTGAGAATTTTCATTTGGTGCTTGTCTAGTTTTTTGGGGGGCCCTGCCAGGGAATTTGCGTTTCTATGCGCTTGTTATTAGAAAAGTTGTAGTTTTTGAAATTTTTAAGGGAAAGTTTTAGAGTCGTTTTTAAGGGATAGGGGGTTCCAGTATTGGGAAAACCCAAAAGGGTAGGCTAAAGAGAACCTTGGAAAATTGGGTAGGGTCAGCCTTCACTATTACCTCTTGTTTTTGGAGTGAACCCATGTGAATCCCCACAACCTGGACCTGTACATCCGCCCACTGCCATTTGCTGAATTACTAGCTGTTTTTTTCCCTTTTTGATTGATACCGTTTTGTTTTGCATTTCTTGTGGTTGGGGTATTTTCGTTTTTGGCTTGTTGTAGTCCCCATACGTCATAGTGGGTCCCATGTTTCATACCTTAATATTATAAGAAAACCATCTGCTTCTCTACACATAACAAGTGGCATCCTGTTGCAACCCCATCCCCACCCCCCCACCACTACTTTTCTGACACAGACAACAGCGGGGGAAGTATTTAGCTTTTTATAATATAATTAAAACCCAAAAGGGGTTTACATACCATAAAATAGACCTATGTATGTTTTTCTACTTCTGAAAAAAAACAGAAAAATTTACCCTTTTTGGTCAATTTGGATTACCCAAAAAGATTTATATTTCCAAAAGTCGACTAATGAGAGGAATTTTAAGGCCTTTTTTATGATTTCCCGAAAGTCGGTTTTTCATACATGGTTACTTGCTAATACTAAGTACTAGACTTTTTCCTGGGCTGAAAAGGCCCTCTGCAAAAAAAGCCCTTACTCCAAAGAACTATAAAAACCAATTTTGTTTGCAAATGCACACAAAAAAGGTACTTGTTAGACATGTCCTGTGGTCTTTGAAAACAAAATTTTTCGTTTGGCTGTAAAGATAGGTTGGCGATTGCGTTGGCTATCAGATCGTCGATTGGTTTGTCGGCCGCTATCGTAAGGTTTTTTTGATAGTAGCATCGATTATGAGGATTACCATTAAAGTATATGGGAGAGAAACAAAACCTTCATTTTTTTACACCCCAAAAAAGGGGAAAGGAAGGGGGAAAATTAACACCCACAACATCAAAGGGGAATACTGCTATCTTGGGCAACAAAAACTTAGGTTATAAAAGTCACAGAAAAAAAGGGTAAAGGGGACATTACTATCCCTGTCTTTTTCCCAGCAGGACCCTTGAACCCCAGCACCCACAAAAAAAAAGGGTGCCAAAAGGGCAGATGTTTTAAACCCCATCATTTTACTTGAACGGGAAATTAATACCCTTTTCCTGGAACGCAGCATAAAGCCCGAAACCTTTGCAAAACCCCCTTTTTTAAAAAAAGTGCCGCAAAAAAGGATCTTCCAACCCCATTTTTTTTTTTGAACGGGGAAAAATAACTATATCTGTCCTTCCCGGCAGAAGGACCTTTAAAACCCGGGCTGACCCACATTTAAAAAGTGCCAAAAAAAAAGGATTTTTTTAAAACCACCATTTTGGGTTGAACTGGAAAATATACTGCCCCTGTCCTGGGCCACAGTATACCTTTTAAACCCTTTCTGCCCCCCAATTACAAAGCCGGAAAAAAATGATTCTGTCAACCCCCCATTATTAGTTGAACGGACTTGATAAAACTGTCCGGGTCCCAAACAGCTTGACCCGGGGCCCGGGATTTTTCAGGGGGTGCTGGGGCCCCAGGCTGGGTCAGCCCTTTAAAACCCACCCCTTTTTAAAAATTGCCCTAAATGACGCCGCAACAAAAATTTTGTGTGCTAAAGCAGAGTGGGAAGGGGAAAGTGGGGGAGAACCCACCCTTTCCCTCAGTACAAAAGTCAAAAACCTGGGTAGCGCTTCCCCCACCATGATGGGCCCCAAATTGGGCTTCCCCTTGGAAAATACTGGGGGTTTTAACCTCCTTTTAACCCCCCAAAGGTCCCCCTTTTGTTTGGCATTCTTTTTCTCATTTTCCCAAACGTCTGGAGGAAAAATTGTCTCTGTACTTTGTTCCTTTTTTGCCCCTTTACCCCCCTGTCCTCTGAATAACCTACATTTTGGTAAATTTTTTCCTGCCCTCCCTTTTTTCAAATCGGGGGAATTTTTTTTTCCCAGCTATTTGTCATGAAAGGGTTTTTTTAGTTTTTTAATTTTTTAAAAACCCATTTTTAAAATGGGAGGGAAAATCCCCCCTTGTCTTTTTTCTTTTTTTTTTATTGTATTAAATGGGTTTTTTTCCTCTATACGGGATTTTTTGCTTTTTTTAAAAGACTTCCCAAAAAAAAGGGCTTTTTGGCAATATGTGTCCTTAACATTTGCCCTACCTTTCCTGTTTCTGCCAGCACCATCACCCTTACCCCACTCTTGACAATTGTAAAAACAAATGTCGTTAGAAAAAACCCAATTTTTTAGAATAGGCCCTGTGTATAGCTGCTGTCACAGCAAAATCCCCCCAAAAAAAATTTAAAAAGCATGCCCCTTGAGCCACTTTGGAAAATTTTTGCGAAAAAAAAATGCCCTGTTGAAACCCCTTTTTTTAGAATAGGACCTGTTTTAATACCCTCATGTAAAAGAAAAAAGGCCCCAAAATTCAAAACATGCCCCAATGACCATTTTTGAAAATTTTTGAAAAAACAAATGTCTATTAGAAAAAAAAACATTTTTTAGAATAGGACCTGTAGTATTGCTGCTTTTCAAAGCAAAAGGGGCCCCCAAAAATTCAAAGCTCCCCCCTTTGAAAAACTTGGGGTCAATTGTAAAGAACAAATGTCTGTTAGAAAAACTTTTTTTTTTAAAAAGGCCGAAGAATTGCTGCTTTTCAAAGCAGCATGACCCAAAAAAAAAAAAAAAAAGGGCCCTTCTTCCCACTTTTAAAAATTGGGGAGGGAGAAAAGGGCCTTTTAGAAAGAAACATTTCTGTTCCAAAGGCCCATGTTTTATTCTGAATTCACACTACATGACCCCAAAAAATTAAAAAATAAGACTTCTCGGGCCACTTTAAAAATTGTAGGGAGAAATGCCACTTAGAACCCACATTTTCGTTCCAAAGGCCCAAAATTTAAATAGCTGTATCTCACAAAACTTTGCCCCCCAAAAACCCTTTGACAATGGGGGGAAAACTTTTTAAGATAAAGTGAGTAAATGGTTACGGTTTGGGTCATGAAACCGCGTTTTTTTCGGGCTCCTCACGCAAAAGAGAATAAAAGAGGAAAAGAGAAAAAAAAATTTGAGTAAGAAAGGATCATTTTAAAAAAATTTTTCAAAAAGGCCTTTTTTCTGTTTAAAAAGGAATGTGAAGTGACCCACCTAATCGGTGACCTCGGAAATTTGGGGGCCCCAAAAACATCATCAAAGTTCCTCCCTGATTATCTTGATAAAAGTAAAAACTCCCACTTTATCTTTGGAAACCCGGGGGAAATGTTTTTTGTCTTTTAATGACTCCTCCAGCTGGGGCTGAAGGTCCGCCCAGTTATGACGCTGGCTCGGGGCAGGAAAAACCCCTCTAGGGCGTGATGAGCCAGCCGGGAAAATTGTCCATTTGGATCCCCAGAAGTCAAAGGGGCCCGGGAAAAAATGCAAAAACATGATGTTGGGGACCCCCGATAGTCGTGCACCATGTTTTCTTAAGCTGATCTCGTGTGTTGGTTTGTGTGCCCTGCTTGCATGCGTTGGGTGGGGGTGGTAAACAAAGTTGCCAAGGTCCCCATTGGGCCTTCTGCCCCCTTTGGGCCTCTGCTCCCCGCTACGCCTATTGGCACTTACGCTGTCCCGTCGCGGAGGGTTTGGTTCACCGGGGTTTTTGGGGGGAACTTTGAAGCAGACGCAACAGATGTCCCCCCAGTTGTTAAATCGCAAGGCCCCACCATTTCCTGCATTTAAACTCTCTTTTTGGGGTGGGGGGGAAGGAAAAAAGTGCTGAGTTTTTTTTTGTCCCGGGGGATCCAGGAGGGGGGCCCCCCCAAGAAAAACGGTTGTTCATTTTGTTTGGCCCTTTAAAATGCGAGGATCATTTTGGAGGAAATGGGGGAATCCAAGCACTCATGTGAGAGATGGACCCTTTTGTTTTCCCCAACCTCTGGGTCGGGGGGCACTAGCAAACTGATTTTTCCTCATCTTCCCCTCCCCTAAAATTCGCGCCCAACCCTTTTCCCAAAGGCGGGGACGTCGGTAACCGGTGTTAGGAAAACCTCCCTCCCTCCTCCTCCTCCCCTGCCCCGGAACAAACTTCAACACAGTCCTGACTTGCCTGAAAATTTCCCGCACCCCGAGAGCGTTTCGCCCTTTTAATAGTCTGGACCCCCAACCAAAGGGGTTTAAAGAAGAAACCCAAAGGGAAAATTTTGGGAAAATGCGGGGCCCTTTTGGGTTTGACGAGGAGAAAGGCCCGTTTTCCGCTTTTGGGTCCTCCCCCTCCCCCGGCTGGCGGGACCCGTTTTTTCAAATTTCCAACTTGTTCCAGAACTAAAAATTTACCACAATGCTCATGCTGACAAGGGGTTGTCCCCCAGACCATTTTGGGGGCTTCTTCAAAAAAATGGCAAAAGGGGTGGGGCAGAGCTCTTTCACCTGCCCCCACCTCGGGGGTTCAACCCCCAGGTCCCCACCGCTGCTTGTCAGGGGGTGTGGCACTTCGTTTCTGGTTTTAAAGGCATTTCCTGTGCCACAATCGCTGGAGAAATTTGGGGGGTGGGAAATTTAAACGTGTTGCCAGTCAACAGTGAGACCGGTTTACGGGGGGGGCCCAGCTGACGCTGCAACGCAGCCCCGGGGGGACGAAGCAGGGTGGGGAACGGCGGAAGTGCCCAACTCAGACCTCGAGCCCTTTTTCAGCAGGAAGTCCCCCGACCCGGGTACTCTTTTGAAATTTTGGACACAAGGTTTTATACATGGGGCCAAAGGGAAGGGATGTGCCCGCCTACCCCATCTTAAGGGCGGCCCGCAATTTTTTCCCCTTATTTGCACACCAAAACCCTTTCCTGGGACAAGGTTTTTTGAAAACTCAGGCCGGCTTTGGGCCCCGTTTCCTTTTAACCGTCCACAGCCCTGACCTGTTGTTGGCGGTTCCAAGGGAGATTAATTTCAACACGGCCCCGGGGTCTCGGGGGACTGATCCACCAAGGACCTTGGGGGGGAAAAAAGCCCTGCCCACCCTGCGGTTTTGAAAAGCGTCGCCGAGCCTGGGGGAGCCAAACCTCACCCCCAAACATCCCCCAGCTCACCCAGGGGAGCTGGCACGGGATTATAGCCCGGGTTTGGGGGGTTTCTACCAAAGTGTCAGGGGGGAGATGGGGCTTTTCCGGGCACAGATGCAGGGCAACGCCCTTGAAATTTTTGGGACCGGGCTGGGCCCGGGCAGGGACGGCTTTTTTTGGCAAAGAAAAGCCGGGTCCCGGGATTGGGATTGGGGGGGAGGCGAGGGCCATGAAGTGGCGGAACCCATCGGTCCACCAACGGAAAGGCAACTTTTTCCCAAGGGCCAAAAAACCTGGCAATGCCGACATTCAGGGTTTTTGGGTTTGGGGGTGGGTTTGGGGTTAAAATGTTTCTTCGCTCCCCCAAAACCCGGAGACAGAAGGCGGGGCTTGATGGCCCCCTGGCGGGGTTTCAGGTTTGTCCCAAAAAAGGGGGAAGGAGAAGGGGGAGGATGGGGCCTTTTTTGCTGGGGGTTTTTTTGGGGGACCCTGGGGGGCTGAAGCGGGGGCTGATTTCCCCGATCATGACTCCTTTAGAGGGCATGGGGAGCTGAGGGAAAATTTGGGGGGCGGAGGGGGAGGGGGCGGGGACAGAGGGGGTGGGCAATGGTTGGAGGGGCCCCCCATCGGTCTGGCCTTTTTTGGTCCAAAAAGGGGTTCCCCCCCTTTTTAAAACCCTGCAAATTCGCTCATGTGGGTAACATGGGTTGGGGGTGGTTTAAACCCCTTAAGGTTTTTGCCTCTATTCGTTTACGGCAAAAAAAACGGGAATGAATCGCTGGGTAATCAGAGGCTTGGTCAAAGAAGGGCCCCGGCTTGAGAGGGCCCCGGCCTTTTTTTAGGGGATAAGCGAGGGGCGGGGTTTTCGTGACCGTGGGTGGCATTTTTATCGCGGATTCTGCGACCGCCCCCTCCCCTTTTTTTTGGCGGGGCCCTTTTACACACCCCATGTCTTCCTCCCCTCCACGGGTTTAACGCCCCGCAAACAAAAATTTTGCGGGGAAAAAAACCGGATGGATCCGCAAAGTCGTCATCATTTATCCCTCATCAAAACCCGGGGACTTGGTTTTTCTGCTTTTTCCCTCCAGAAGCGCGGGCTACAAGCAAAGGGGGACTGCCCAAAGGGGTTGCCCACCGCCCGGGTTTTTTTCCGATTGACCAGCTTCCTTCCCCCTCCCCGGGATTGGCATCAGTAATGGGGTTTAAAGCAGACTAAATTTTACCTCTTAAACTTTTAACCCTTTCCTTTTGAAACCCAAACCCCTTTTTTCAAAAAGGGCCGCAGCAATGGTTTTTCCACCCTGGTGGGGACCGAGTTAACATTTGGGGTGCTTCATGTTGGACGGATGCTGATGATGCTGGCGACATTTGGGGGCCGTGACTGGAGGGGGCGGGGGAGGGGGGTTAAAACTGCTTGTTTCAGGTTTCATTTTTTTCCCCTGAAGGAAGTTTTTGGGGACGATTTTCGTTAATTAGATTCAAAGGGCCCTGGGGCCCAGGATGACAGGGGGAAAGGGCTGGGAACTACGATCCCCCTGGCATGCGGGGTTTTGCCGAATGGAAGGAAACACCTTCCCCTCTGCCCTACCTCCTTTTGTTTTCTCCCCTCTTTGCCACTTTTCACCCCGCATTTTGCTCCATGTTCATAAAAAAAAAATTTGAGGGGGTATGGAATAGTTTTTGGGAAAATCTCATTTAAAAGACTGTAAATCACCCGCTTTTTCTCAAATCCCTCTAATCCAAAAACCCCCAAAAAGCTGGGTTCAAAATTTTAAATGCAAGGGGGCTATCCAAAAAATCTGGACGGGGGAAAAGTCCAAAAAAAAAGTAAATTTTTAGTTTTGGTTTTAAAAATTTAACGGTTTTTTTTTCACCTTTCAATTTAACCCGTGAGGAAAATAAATTGCTGTTTTTGGGGTTTTCATGGGCGCTCAATTTTAAAAATTTCTGGGGGTGCCCAAAAACAAAAAAAAAAGTAACTGTTAGTTTTTGGGATAATAAAAAATGTATTTTTTGCACCTTTTAATTTAAACCCGTGGGAATATAGGAAATTTCGGGTTTTTTTATTTTTCGTGGGTGCTGCGTTTTAATGAACAATGCGGGGGGTTTCAAAAAATCCAAAAACAATAAAGGGTTTTGTTTTGAAAGATAAAACGGTTTTTTTTTGCACCTTTAAATTCACCTGTGGGGAATATAGTAAATTTTGGGTTTTTTAAAATTTTCATGGATGCTTCGTCAATGAAAAAATTTCTGGGGGGCGCAAAAGTCAAAAAAAAAAGTAACTGTTTTTTTTTCGTTTGATACACGGTTTTTTTTGGCAACAAACAACCTGTCTACTTTTTCAAAATTGCGGGGTTGTAAATTTTAAATGCAAGGTTTGGGTATACAACAGTCACAGGTGTAATGGGTTTTTTTTAAAATGAAAACATATCTGAAATGTATACTGATAAAAAAATGGAGTTTTGCACCTAACCCAAAAAGACCTGGGGGTACAGAAATTATGTGTTTCCAATTTAATTCAGGCTGCCCCAAAATCCAGGGGAAAATTTCAATAGGAAACTGTTTTTTTTAAAAAAGATATTCCCCTACAAAGGGCACACTAAGTCTTGGTGAACTTTATCCCGTTTTTTTTATAATTGAGTTGTCTGTGTTTTGCAGCCCCGGGGGCCCCCCCTGCCCCCCCCCGCCTGGAAATTTTCAGCGGTAGATGCCCTTTAAAAATTTTCCCACCTAACTTCATAGAATCCAAATCTCTAATATAAAATAAATTGGGAAAGGGTCAAAGTAATAGTAGAGGTTTCTCTGTGCAGAAATAGGACAAAAGGAGTTTGGGGCCCGGCCCCGAGCGCAGGGCCTATCCCCATGAGGGGCGTGAGAGACCTGAGGCTTTAAACAGGAAACGCTGTTTATGTTAAAAAAGAGGGGCGTATTTTTTCCTCCAAAGCAAAACCCTAAACCCTCCCGGGCATGACTCGCACACACATCTCACCCTGCTCTATTCTGTAATCTGATTTGCTGGCCGCCAAAATTACAGGAAGCGCCGAAAAAGGCGCGATCTTAATAGATGATGCTCAGATTTTAACCTTAATTATCGCATGATCTGGAAATTTCGATCACCATAAAAACCTTGCCGATTTCAACTTTGTCGATAAACACTAGTAATGACCATTGTTACGTTTAGAGAAAAAAGGTAGAAGCTTGGAAGCCTAAGAACCCCATCCCAACTGTGAAACATGGGTGTGGCAGCATCATATTGTGGTGTTGTTTTGCTGCAGGAGGGACTGGTGCACTTCACAAAATAGATGGCATCAAGAGGAAAGAAGATTATTGTAACGGTCTGGAGATGGCTCCACTAGACCACTGCAGGTGATGGCGTAAGCCCACACCAGGGAGTGGAATCTAAGTAGGTCCCAGTATTCACCAGAGCCCACAGCAAAGCGGGATGGTCTTGCTGCGGCGGGAGTCTACCAGGTCACTTCCACTGGCGGGGCTTGCCTGCAGTGGCGGCCAAGGGTAGGCGAGATACGGAATCGACAGGCAGGCTCGTAGTCGGGGACAGGCAGGAGGTCAGGACAGGCGGCTCTGGTTCATAAACGTAGACAGGCAGAAGGTCAGGGCTGGCGGCAAGGTTCGTGGTCGGTAAACATAGGCTCGAGGTTCGGTACACGGATAGGCAGACTAGACAATACTGGAAAGGCTTTCTCCAACAGGAATACACCAAGGATCCGGCGAAGGCTGCCAGGACGAGGCCGGACTTAAATAGGGGCAGTGCCCGGCAATGACCAATTACCGGTGCACTGCCCCTTATGTGCAGGGCGCACATAAGTCCTTCCAGGAAGGACCCTCTGGAGGTCCACTGGAGCTGCCGAGATAAGACGTTCTGGAAGAATTATGTGTTCTGGAGTAGTATCTTCACCCACCACGTCGGAGGCACGGGAGAGGGCGTCAGCTCTCACATTCTTCTCTGCAGGCCGGAAGTGGATCTGGAAATCGAACTGAGAAAAGAAGAGCGGCCACCTAGCCTGGCGTGGGTTAAGTCGCTGAGCCGTCTGAAGATATTGGAGGTTTTTGTGGTCTGAGTAGATATGGATGGGGAAATGGGCACCCTCCAGCAGATAACGCCACTCCTCCAGAGCCAGTTTTATGGCCAGTAGCTCCCGGTCGCCAATCGTGTAATTCCTCTCGGCCGACGAGAATGTCTTGGAAAAGAAGCCGCACGTTACAGTCTTACCCGTGGGCCCTTTTTGCATAAGAACTGCTCCGGTTCCCACAGACGAGGCATCCACTTCCAGTGTGAAGGGTTTCGCGGGATCCAGACGTGCAAGGATAGATGCCATAGAGAAGGCAGACTTGAGCTTCGAAAACGCCTCTTTGGCCTCGACGGGCCAGCTGCGTGGATTGGCTTGTTTCTTGGTGAGAGCCACTATCGGAGCCACCAGCGTAGAGAAGTGAGGGATGAATTGGCGATAGTAGTTGCAGTAGCCCAAGAAGCGCTGTATAGCCCGCAGACCGACTGGGCGAGGCCACTGCAACATGGCTGACAGTTTTGCTGGGTCCATCCGTAGGCCTTGGTCAGAAATGACGTAACCCAGAAATGGGAGGCTAGTCTGATGGACAAGGCACTTCCCTAGCTTGGCATACAGATGGTTCTGCCGGGTACGCTTTAACACTTGACGAACATGACTGCGGTGGGTCTCAAGGTTGGGAGAGTACACCAGGATGTCATCAAGGTAAACCACCACGCAGGAGTAGAGGAGGTCTCTGAAGACGTCATTCACGAGCTCCTGAAAGACGGCAGGCGCATTACACAGTCCGAAGGGCATCACCAGGTACTCAAAGTGCCCATCCCTGGTGTTGAAGGCCGTCTTCCATTCATCGCCCTTGCGGATTCGGACCAAGTTGTAGGCCCCTCTCAAATCCAACTTGGAGAAGATCATTGCGCCCTGCAGGCGGTAAAAACAGTTCTGTGATCAACAGCAATGGGTAACGGTTTTTCACCGTGATCTTGTTCAGACCCCGGTAGTCTATGCAGGGCCGTAAGGTACCGTCCTTCTTCTTTACGAAAAAGAACCCCGCACCCGCGGGAGACGAGGACTTTCGGATGAACCCTTTCCTGAGATTCTCCTGGATGTACTCAGACATGGCTTGGGTCTCAGGAACCGACAGCGGGTAGACTCGGCCCCGGGGAGGACTGGTACCCGGCAATAAGTCGATCGGGCAATCATATGGACGATGCGGAGGAAGACTCTCGGCTTGTCTCTCGGAGAACACATCGGCGTACTCCAGATAGTCGGGCGGCAGCCCGGGCAGCGGCTCCTGAAGGGTCGAGCGGGAGCAGGAAAGCACCAGGCGACCCCAACGAGTCACTTCTTCAGATGTCTAGTCCAAGGTAGGAGAGTGGAGCCGCAGCCATGGGAGTCCGAGGAGGACCGCTGATGAGGAGCAAGGCAACACATAGAAGGAGATTTCTTCCTTATGCAGCGCCCACACGTGGAGGGACAGTGGATTGGTGACAAACTGTATCGTGTCGCTAAGCAGCTCCCCGCTGACGGATGAGATAATGAGCGGTTTTTCCAAGCGGACCATCGGAAGCCGGTGCTGCTCCACTAGAGACTGGCGGATGAAGTTCCCGGCCGAGCCCGAATCCAGAAACACGGTAACCTGGAACGAGGTACCAGTCTCTGACACGACCTGCACTGGCATCAACAGACGTGGAGAGGAGGAGTTTGCACCTAGGGATGCCTCTCCCACAGATCCTAGGTGCGGAAGTTTCCCGCAGGCTTGGGGCGCTTGGGACAATTCCTCCGGTAATGCTCTGGGCTGCCACAGTAGAGGCACAAGTTCCTTTGCCGACGCTGGACCAACTCTTGCTCAGAGAGACGAGCCCGATCAATCTGCATGGGCTCCTCAGTGGGTGTTGGCGGCTGTGGCGCAGGAGGCCTCTGGAACACCGGTGCCAGGCCGGTGGGCTGACTGATGCTCTTGCCGAAGTTCCTCCTCCCGTTCAATGAAGCGTACGTCGATGCGGGTCGCTAACCGGATCAGGTCACTGAGGGAAGACGGGAGGTCTCTAGCGGCCAAGACGTCCTTAACTCGGCTTGAGAGCCCTTTCTTGAAGGTGGCACACATAGCGCCCTCGATCCATGACATTTCAGAGGCCAGTGTACGGAATTGCACCGCGTAGTCTCTCACAGACAGATCCTCCTGTCGTAGGTTTAGGAGGGCTGTCTCAGCGGAGGATGCACGAGCTGGTTCCTCGAAGACATTGCGGAACTCACTGAGGAACAACTGTAGATCCGCCGTCACTGGATCGTTCCTGTCCCACAGAGGTGTAGCCCATGCCAGGGCCTTCCCGGAGAGAAGGCTGACCACGAAAGCCACTTTCGCACGTTCGGACATGGAACTGATTTGGCCATCAGCTCCACATGCATAGAGCATTGGGTGATGAACCCCCTGCAGAGTCTCGGGTCTCCGTCGAACTTAGATGGGAGCGACAGCCGAAGCTTGGGACTCCTCACAGCCACAGGAACCGTAGAGGCAGGGACAACCACTGGAGATGGTGAGGGTTGCTGCTGCTGGACGGTGACGAGTTGCTGCAACATGGTGGATAGCTGGGTAAGTTGCTGCGCCTGTTGACCGAGTTGCTGTGACTGGCGGAGCAACAACGGTCGTCAGATCCGCCAGGCTGGGTAACGGCACCTTGGTGGGATCCATGGCTGGATCCTACTGTAACGGTCTGGAGGTGGATCCACTGGACCACCGCAGGCGACGGCGTAAGCCCACACCAAGGAGTGGAATCTAAGTAGGTCCCGGTATTCACCAGAGCCCGCCGCAAAGCGGGATGGTCTTGCTGCGGCGGGAGTCTACCAGGTCACTTCCATGGCGGGCGTTCACTGGTTTTTGGGGCGGCCAAGGGTAGGCGAAGTACGGAATCGTCAGGCAGGCTCGTAGTCGGGGACAGGCAGGAGGTCAGGACAGGCAGCTCTGGTTCATAACGTAGACAGGCAGAAGGTCAGGGCTGGCGGCAAGGTTCATGGTCGGTAAACGTAGGCTCGAGGTTCGGTACACGGATAGGCAGACTAGACAATACTGGAAAGGCTTTCTCCAACAGGAATACACCAAGGATCCGGCAAAGGCCGCAAGGAAGAGGCCAGACTTAAGTAGGAGCAGGGCCCGGCAATGACCAATTACCGGCGCACTGCCCCTTTAAACTTCAAACTGCCGGCGCGCGCGTGCCCTAGGGGCGGAGCCACGCAACGGGGAGTGGAGACAGGCTGAGCAGGAGCGTGGCCGGGTAAGTGAACGTCGGTGGGGACAGGGAGGTGAGCGGACCCCGAACCCAACGTGCGGGACGGGGCTCCGCTAGGAGTAGGAGCATGAATGCGCCTGCGACCCGGGACAGTGGTCGCAAGGGCGTCCATGACAATTATGTGGCAATACTGAAGCAACATCTCAAGAAATCAGCAAGGAAGTTAAAGCTTGGGTGTAAATGGGTCTTCCAAATGGACAATGAACTGAAGCATACTGCCAAACTGGCTACAAAATGGCTTATGGATAACCAAGTCAATGTTTTGGAGTGACAATCACAAAGCCCTGATCTCAATCCTATTAAAAATGCATGGGCAAAGCTGTAAAGGCAGGTGCGAGCAAGGCGACCTACAAACATGGCTCAGTTACACCAGTTCTGTCAGGAGGAATGGGCCAAATTCCTACTAACTATTGTGAGAAGAAACTATTGTGATAATCCAAATCGTTTGACCCAAGTCATAAGAGCAATGCTACAAAATACTGTAATGTATGTAAACCTTTGACTTTGCAGAAATTAATAAAAATGCCTTAAAAAATTATCTCTCTCATTATTCTGGCATTTGTAAAATATAAATAATTTTGTTAATCCTAATTGACCTAAAACGGGCAAGCTTTATTCTGATTTCATCTCAGATAGTGAGAAAAACATGCATATGTGTCTTTTTATATAGTGCATATAAACTTCTGGTTTCCACAGTAGGTTCTATTTTGAAAATATTGAGCAGGGTTGAACTAAAATGATCTTTCTTGTACAATATTCTAATACTTACAGGGATATTATCTGTGCAGCAGAAAAGTCCTAAGTATGTGATATAAACAGATTTTTTTTATAGTTTTTGTTCCTTTATACTGGTATTCTCTACGCTTTATAATATTACCTCAAAGAAAAGTTTAGAGGTTTTTTTATTTCAGTGAGTGCAGAAATTTTGAACAGTAACGGACAGTGTAAATGCCAGGTATTGGGGGAAAGAGTAATCTGATATATGAGGTATTTTGCAACAGGACACAGCAAACGCTAATTTTAACATATAACATGGTCTAAAAATAAAGTCAAACAATGCTATGACACCATTAACTACAGAGCATGCTTAAGGCAGAATTTACCACTTTATGGTGACAAAAAAGGAATTATATTTTAAAAATAGTTGGATGGCCATATGATAACTATTCTATTAATACCATCTTAAATCTCTTACCAAATTTACAAATGCCTTACCAAACCATTAACAAGACCAAATGTGTCAAGGGTAGTTAACGTGACCTTAATTGTAACACTGTGAATTTTTATCGTAACCCTTTTCTGAGTGTCTAATCTTCTTGATATAGTCAATGTACTTCTGCTTTTGATGATGTTACAACTGATGAAATTATCATCCTAGTTACATGTAACATTGAATGTCTTTGGATATCTCTAAGTCATGTAGATGGATAGAGCTGTGCGTTCCTTTCATGAGACAAGTAAATTAAATTATGATACTACCTAGATTAATTCTGAGTCACATTTTCTTTACCTTGGAAAATAAATACTTAAACACCGTAATCCACAATTGTTGCAGCACATGAGCCCACATCCGCAAACTTATTTTTGAGGTTTTGACATAGCTTGCATTTTTATCCTGTTGAACTGTATGCTTTGATAATTGATCCAGAATATTGACAATGTATTTGTTTACTAGCATGGAATTATTCTCGACCAAATTTGTGCCATCAAAATATCATTAAAATGTAACTATAAGAAAACGGAGTGTCTTGATCTTTTAATCTCAAATGAGTCTTGAAAGTTGATAAAGAGTCTACAGCTAATTCATTCTTATATGTTTCCTCGGCAACCCTATCCAAATGATTGAATAGTTATAGCCTGTGGTTATAGTAACTAAATCAATAAGAGATGCTGTCAGGCCAAGGATAGTTTTCTTCACTCGGGCCTTAACCTTAAAAAAATAAGATTGATGAGAAGGTTCATTTTATTACTTAATTGAATTATAACAATCAATTTATTTAGAATATTTAATTGCTTCATTTTATATTAGATAGATGGATATAATAATACTATATTTATAAGATTTAGAGATTTTCAGGTAAATGATATAAGACAAGGAGCTGGTGTAAGGCAAATGTGGTACTCATATTCAAAAAGGACTCTAGGTCTTGCCCAGGTAATTATAGATCAGTAAGTTTAACCTCTAAACGACACAAGATTTATCCATACATCCTGGTGCCGGTAAGGTTCTATATAGCAGGTTCTATCCCAGTACACAGAAGACTGTTGTCAAATTCTAATTGCAACTGACATTCGGCAGTAACAGCAGGGAACAGAGCTGCGAGCAATACCCCCGTGGCAGGAACGGAGGGTGGATCAAAATGTCATATCTATCCGAAAATAGTACCAGCAAAAAGTACACTTCAGCCTGCAAAAAATGCACCCTCACTTAGGTTTATAGATGGAAGTACAAAAAAGTTATTGGGCACAGCAAATGTCTCAGTAATCCTGCTACATAGAAGGCCGTCAGTAACAGCAGGGAATGAAACTAGCTCTTGCGTCCACAGCATCTCACTGCAATCAGCAGCAAGATCGCGGGGTAGATTAAAAAGTTGAATCTGTCCCAAATGGTACCAATAAAGACTACACTTCAGCACACAAAAAATGCACCGTGGCTCAGGTCCATAGGTGGAAGTACAAAATAGTTAATGGTGACAGCAAATGGCACAATGGTGCAAATTAAACAAATAGAGAATGTTTGGATTTTTTATGGTACTAAAAAGAAAACCATACATATTTGATATTGCCAGAATCGTATCAACTTGCAGAGTACAGATAACACATCATTTATACCTAAAGTGTATGGCATAAAACAAATCCCCCACAAACAAGGCACAAGTAAATTTTTTCCACATTTCACCCCATTTAGAGTTTTTTTGTGGTTTCCCAGTATAATCTATGATACAGTCAATGGCACTTTTAGAAAGTACATCTTGTATTACAAAATAAAAGCCCTTATATCTTTATGTAGATGGAAAAATAAAAAAATTGGTTCTTGGAAGGTAGGGAGGAAGAAAACAAAATAAAACCATACATACTACATCATACAATGTCAATCAACTGCCTCTTAAGTTAGCAGGATGTTGTCATGTACAGTATTAATAGAGGCATGAACTTGAAGTACAGAGACATAATATTACCCTTTTACAAAGCATTGCTGCAATCTCATGTGGAAAATGCAGCACCAGTTCACAGAAAAGATGTCCTAGATGTTACGGACAGCGGTAGTGGATCCGCTAGACCACCGCAAGCGATGGTGTAAGCCACGCCAGGGAGCGGAGTCTAAGCAGCACCCAGTATTCACCAGAGCCCGCCGCAAAGCGAGATGGACTTGCTGTGGCGGGAAATTACCAGGTCGCTTCCACTGACGGGACTTGCTTGCAGTGGCAGCCAAGGGTGAGCGTGGTACCAAATCGTGAGGCGTAGACGTAGTCGGGGACAGGTGGTAAGGTCAGGGCAGGCGGCAAAAGTTCGAGGTCAGGATACGTAGCAAGAGGGTCAGAACACCGAAGAAGGACTAGGACGCACTTGGGAATGCTTTTACTAAAAGCTAGGGGCACAATAGATCCGGCAAAGAAGTGCCGGAGTGGTAACCTTATATAGGACCTTATATAGGGTGTATATAGGCCCAGCGGCCAGAAATAACCAATGACTGGCGCGCTGGCCCTTTAAATTTCAAAGACGTACCGCGCGTGTGCAGTAGGGGGCGCAAGCGCACACTGCAGCCGACAGAGAGCCACGCGGGGACAGGAGCGTGGCTTGGTAAGTAGGAACGCTCGGGGGGGAGCAGGAGCAGGGGGGCATGGGCCAGACACGGGTGCGCCCGCAGCCCTACCCACGGCTGCGGGACCTCCCGTGACAGTCCCCCCTCCCCCACCCCCATAGACCTCTCCCTCATTCTGGAAAGAAGAAACTTCCTTAGCAGGTCACGATCCAAGATGTTGTCCTCCGGCTCCTAATATCTCTCCTCCGGCCCGAATCCTTCCCAATCAATGAGAAAGTGTCGCCTCCCTCTGATAGACATAGCCAGAATTTCTTTCACCGAGAACACGTTGGAGGCCTCCGCTTCAGGGGGAGATGAGGTGGCTTTCCGAGAGAAGCGATTGAGCACCACAGGCTTCAGCAGGGAGACATGGAAAAAATTCTGGATACGCATGGTAGGATGGAGCCGGAGCTTATAGGCCACCGGATTGATACGCTGTAACACCTCAAATGGCCCCAGGAACCGTGGACCTAGCTTATAGCTAGGGATCTTGAGCCGGACGTATTTGGCAGACAGCCACACCTTATCACCTGGAGCAAAAGTCGGGGGTGGTCTCCTCTTCTTGTCCGCCTGCGACTTCATGTGGGCAGTCGCTTGCTGAAGGGACTGGCGAGCCTGCTTCCAGATTGCCGCCATGTTCCGAACCAGGGTATCCACCGCAGGAACCTCGGAGGCAGAAGGCAGAGGGAGGGGAGGGCGGGGATGCAGCCCATAGACAACATAGAAGGGTGAAGAGCCCGTGGATTCAGAGTCCAGGGAGTTATAGGAGAAATGGCCCAGGGCAATAGACTGGACCAATCGTCTTGTTGGGCCGAGACGAAGTGATGAAGATACGTGTCAAGGATTTGATTGATCCTCTCCACCTGACTGTTGGATTGCGGGTGTTAAGCCGAGGAAAAGTCCAATTTTACTTGCAACCTGGAGCAGAGGGCACGCCAGAATCTGGAGACGAATTGGACACCGCGGTCCGAGACGATGTGCCTAGGGAGGCCGTGTAGACGGGATATGTGTTCAAAGACGAGTGCGGCGAGCCGAGGAGCGGACGGAAGACCTGGCAACGGGACAAAGTGTGCCATCTTCGAAAAAAAGTCTGTATTGTCGGAGGAAGGAGAAAGGCCAGTGATGAAATCCATAGACACCTGGGACCATGGAGACTCCGACGTGGGCAAGGGATCTTATCCCGGGCACAGATGGCGGGAGAGAGCGTCGGCCTTGACGCTTTTTTCTGCCGGGCGGAGGTGAATCCGGAAGACAAAACGTGAGAAGAACAGCGACCACCTGGCCTAGCAAGGATTTAGACGTTGAGCCGACTGGAGATACAGGAGATTCTTGTGGTCTGTATAAACGTCAATGGGATGACAATCCCCATCCAGGAGGTGGCGCCATTCCTCCAGGGCCAGCTTGATGGCTAGCAATTCCCGATCCCCAATGGCGTAATTCTTCTCCGCCGGAGAGAAGGTCTTGGAGAAAAATCTGCAAGTGAGAGTTCTGCCCTTGGCCCCTTTTCGCATGAGAACCGCCCCTGCTTCCACGGAAGAGGCATCCACCTCCAGAGCGAAAGGTTTGTCTGGGTCCGGGTGAGACACGATAGGTGCAGAAGCAAAAGCCGACTAAAGCTCCATAAATCCCTTCTTGGCCGCTTGCGACCAGAGTCTCGGATTGGCGTTCTTCTTAGTAAGGGCCGCAATCGGTGCCACCAGTGTGGAAAAATAGGGAATAAACTGCCGATAGTAATTTGCGAACCCTAAGAAGCGCTGAATGGTCCGAATTCTGACAGGTCGAGGCTACTGCAGAACGGCCACTAACTTCACTGGATCCATCTGTAGACCTTTATCCGAGACGATGTATCCCAAGAATGGGAGGCTTGCCCGATGAAAAAGGCATTTCTCCAACCTGGCGTATAACCGGTTACTGCGGAGACGACTCAGTACATGGCGTACTTGCACCCGATGAGTCTGAGGATCAGGAGAAAAAATCAAGATGTTGTCCAAGTAGACGATGACACAGGAATAAAGGAGGTCTCTAAAGATATCATTAATGAATTCCTGGAAGACGGTTGGAGCGTTGCATAATCCAAAAGGTATCACCAAGCATTCAAAGTGCCCGTCACGCGTATTAAAGGCCATCTTCCATTCATCGCCCTCTCGGATTCTAACGAGATTGTAAGCTCCACACAGGTCTTATTTAGAAAGGACCTTGGCCCCCCGGAGCCGGTCGAAGAGTTTCGAAATTAGAGGTAATGGATATCGGTTCTTCACGGTGACCTTGTTAAGGCCCCGGTAATCGATGCAGGGGCGAAGAGAACCATCCTTTTTCTCAACGAAGAAGAAACCGGCTCCAGCTGGAGAAGAGGACTTGCGGATAAAGCCCTTCTCCAAATTCTCCTTAATATAGGCCGACATGGCAAGAGTTTTAGGTACGGATAGTGGATAGACCCTGCCTCGATGAGGACTGGTCCCAGGGAGAAGGTCAAGTGGACAGTCATAGGGCCAATGGTACGGCAGCGTCTCGGCCTCCGTTTCAGAAAATACATCCGCAAAGTCCTGGTATTCCGCTGGCAGGCCTGGCAGAGGTTTGGGAGATGACTGCGGAGGGATGACACGCACCGGGCGGGGTGCGACCAGACATTGACTCCGGCAATTCAGTCACCAACGCAAGACCTCGCTGGTCTTCCAGTCGAGCGTAGGGGCATGGTGTTGCAGCCATGGGAGCCACAAGAGGATCGCCGACAAAGACCTTGGTAGCACATAGAAGGTTATCTTCTTGTGCAGAGTCCCCACCTGGAGGGACACCGGCCTGGTGATGTACTGGACGGAGTCGCTCAGTAGTTCCCCACTGATGGAAGAAATTACCAGAGGTTTTGCCAGCCAGACTAGCGGCAGACGATATCGGGATACCAGGGAGGCATGGATAAAGTTCCCGGCAGACACAGAATCCAGGAAGGCAGGGGCCTGAAACGAGAGCCTAGCATCAATCGTGACTTGTACCGTCATCGTCAGACGTGGAGAGGAAGAATTATCACCCAGGGACACCTCTCCTACGGGACCTAGGTGCGAGCGTTTCCCGGCCGCTGGGGACATAGCGGGCAACCTCGGAGGAGGAGATCCGGACTAGCACAATACAGGCAAAGATTCTCTGCACGGCTACGGGATAGCTCTTGATCCGATAAGTGATCCCGGTCCACCTGCATGGGTTCCTCACTGGGAGACTGCAGTAATGGCAGCAGGAGCTTCTGGAACACAGGGACTGGCCGAGGCAGACGGCAGGGACGAACGGTGTCTCGTTCCTGGAGAAGCTCCTCCTGTCTCTTGGCGAAACGCACATCAATGCTGGTGGCCAGGTGGATGAGTTCGCTCAGAGAGGACGGAATGTCTCTAGTGGCCAGTGCATCCTTCACCCTGCTGGATAGGCCCTTCTTAAAGGTGGCACAAAGGGCAGCGTCATTCCAGGATAACTTCGAGGCCAATGTACGGAACTGTACTGCATAGTCTCCTACGGAGGAGTCACCCTGGCGAAGGTTCAGGAGTGCCGTCTTGGCTGAAGATGCACATGCTGGTTCCTCGAAGATGCTAAAAAATTCTTGGAGGAAGGCCTGTAGGTCTGCGGTCACGTTCCTGTCCCAGAGGGTCGTTGCCCAAGCTAGAGCCTTCCCGGAAAGTAGGCTGACCCCGCCTGCCACTTGTGCCCTACCAGTGAGGAACTGATCAGCCATCAGCTCAACGTGCATTGAGCACTGAGTGATGAGGCCCCTGCAAAGCTTAGGGTCCCCGTCGAACTTAGATGGTAGAGAGAGACGAAGCTTGGGACCCACCGAAGCCAGCGGAACAGGAGGCGTAGAAGGAACCACCGGTGGAGATGGCGGCTGTTGCTGAGGCGTGAGGAGCTGAAGCACCATGTAGGACAGCTGATCCAACTGCTGTGCCTGGTGCACAATCTGCTGCGACTGCTGGGTGACAATGGACGTGAGATCCGCAATACTGGGTAGAGGCACCTTGGCAGGATCCATGGCCTGACCTAACTGTTACGGACAGCGGTAGCGGATCCGCTGGACCACCGCAAGCGATGGTGTAAGTCACACCAGGGAGCGGAGTCTAAGTAGCACCCGGTATTCACCAGAGCCCGCCACAAAGCGGGATGGACATCCTGCGGCGGGAAATTACCAGGTCGCTTTCACTGACGTGACTTGCTTGCAGTGACAGCCAAGGGTGAGCGTGGTACCAAATCGTGAGGGGTAGATGTAGTCGGGGACAGGCAGTAAGGTCAGGGCAGGCGGCAAAGGTTCGAGTTCAGGAGACGTAGCTACGTCTCCTGACCTCGAAGAAGACTAGGACGCACTTGTGAACACTTTCTCTAAAGGCTATGGGCACAATAGATCCGGCAAGGAAATGTCGGGGCGGTAACCTTACATAGGACCAGCGGCCAGAAATAACCAATTATTGTCGCGCTGGCCCTTTAAATTTCAAAGAAGTACCGTGCGCGCAATGCAGCTGGCAGAGAGCCGCGCGGGGACAGGAGCATGGCTGGGTAAGTTGAAACGCTCGGGAGGGCTAGTACGCCCGCGGCCCGACCTGCGGGCCGCGGCGCCACTCGTCCCCGGAGCAGGGGGGCACGGGCCAGACATGGGTGCGCCCACAGCCCGACCCACGGCTGCGGGACCACCCGTGACACCAGAGTTAGATAAAGTACAAAGACAAGCAACCAAATTAATAAGGGGAAAGGAGCATCTCAGCTTTAAAAAAAAGGTTGAAAGAATTAAACTTCGTTAGTCTTCAGAAGAGATATCTAAGAGGAGAATATGGTTAATTTGTATATAAGTGGCCCTTACAAAAAAATATGATGAAAAACTGTTTCATGTAAAAAACCCTAAAAAGACAAAAGGGTACCTGTCTGGAAGAATAAAGATTCAGTCTCCAGAGGCAACAAGTCTTCTTTATCATGTTTACAAGAACATTTCTCATGAAATTAGTTTTCACTAAGATATATTGGATCTTCAGAGGATACAACAACCTATGCTTATACTACCTTATAATTGTATTAATATAAAGACAGAGCCTTCCACTTAACAAATTCTTTATTCCTATTACTCAAATTATATTAAGATAACACATCTCTTTCTGCAAGCATAATATCTTAAAGGGGTTGTCCAGCAAATAAAAAATATTGTTCAATAGGGGCAGGGTAGATTTTTTTTTAGAGTTATATTTACTTACAGATTATCTGAACAAGAACCCAGAAGTCAAGAGGAGCAGACTGCTGGGGAGCAGTAGCAGCTGTCCTGTAGATAAATATGACTTTATTATTACTATTATTTACCCACCCTGGATCCATTGAATAATAATTTATATTTGCTGGACAACCTCTTAAATCCCCAACTCTTTAACTCAGGTCAAGTTTGTCAATGATTTCATGAGAAAAAAAAAGCCACACTTTGTTCTATTAATCTCATTACCAGCTCCCAAAGTTTTAAAATATTCAAACATGGAATCATTGCACAATGCTCATCTGAAAAGAAGATTAATAATGCCCTGCATGTTTATTTCAATACCACTCATCTGTCTCTCATTAGCAATAATGAGGTTCAATTGACAAAGTTAAGAGCAGAGGTTTTCCCTCTGCCTATTCCAATTGACTTTGATACATCCCTGCTGCCACCATCTGAGCTTCAAAAAAAACCCATAAAATATAAACCAGTTTCAGCAAATAAAAATTAATCATTGTGTAATTCTACTATACCCGACAGTTTTCAAAATCTCTGTGTGTAGTAATTAAATTGGAACCATTTCACTTTTCAGAGCATGAGACTCAATCCTATTACTATCTTTTTCTAATTACTAATATAAAAAAAAATGGTTTTATAGTAAAAACTGATCATGATACTGGAAAGTCCCGAACAGAAAGATCACATATTAGGGAACCTAATTTATGGGATCTAATATCTAAAAATTATGCTACGGATAAAAGAACAGTTTGGAGCTGCAGAGCTTATTTAATTGCAGACAGAGAGGTTTGATATGAAATTTAAACAAAAAGCTATAACTGAATTAACTGAATTTAGTTTATACCATGATGATAAAAACTATAAAATTAGAGACTTTCTAACATGAGACTCTAAAGATGGGATCTATGTGTTAGAATGTCCTCTTGGTATAAAATATTTTTTGAGCACTAGTAGGTTAAGAACTAGGGAGCACTGTCAAAACATATATAATGAGTAGTGTTGAGCGATTACGTTGGCTATCGACATCGGGCGATAGTCGATAGTCGGCCACCATCGATAAGGTTTTTCGATAGTGAGCAGTCGATTATGAGCGATGACCATTAAAGTCTATGGGAGAGCAACAACACCTTCATTCTTACACCCAAACAGGGCTGGAGAAGCTGGAATTAACAGCCACAACAGTCAAATGGATACCTGCTACATCTTAGGCACAACACTTAGGCTATAAAAGCCACAGAAAAAAAGTCACACACCATTCACTATCCCTGTCTTGTACCACAGCATGACCCTTAAACCTGCATCACCCACAAATTAAAAAGTGCCAGAAGGCAGTATTATTTAAACCATCATTTTACTTGAACTGGACATTGAATATCCCTGTCCTGGAACGCAGCATGAACCTAAAAACCTGCATGACCCACAGATTAAAAAGTGCCAGAAGAAAGTAGTCTTTGAACCACCATTTAGTTGAACTGGACATTGACAAACCCTGTCCAGGACCGCAGCATGACCTTTAAACCTGTCTGACCCACAGATTAAAAAGTGCCCGGGAAAAGAGTCTTTCAAAACCATTTTAGTTGAAATGGGACTTGAAAACCCCGTCCCGGAACGCACATGAGCCCCAAACCTGCAGACCCCAGAAAAAACAAAA
>JAODAL010056179.1:0-23462 GCA_025379985.1 Phyllomedusa bahiana | reverse complement strand
AGGGGGACGCATAATTCAAGCTCTTCAGCTATAGCTATTGCTTGTCATGGGGGCTGGCGCGGGTGCCGTCTCCCCCCCGCGGCCGCCCCCCTGCCCACAGGGGGTCCGGCGCGGGTGCCGCGGCCGCCCACGGCCATCCCCTTGCTGTCCATGCTCCTGCGCCAGGTTACTTACCAGTCCACGCTCCTGTGCTTCCTGCTTCTGCCCGTCCGCCACGCGAGTCCCCGCTGCTTAGGGCGCACGCGCTACGGCTGGTCTGGATTTTAAGGGCCAGTGCACCGGTAATTTGCAAATTTCCGCCCGCTGGTCCTATATATTGTATACGCCCTCTGCACTCTCTGCAAGATAGTTGGTGTGCATTTAGTGAGTCTTGAGAGAGTTTGGAGTTCCGTTTGATTATCCGTGTACCAGTCCGTACCGCTACGTTTCCTGACCTTGCCTGTTTGCTGCCTGCCCTGAACATCTGCCCGTCTCTGACCACGAACCTCTGCTGCCCGTCCTGACCTCCTGCCTGTCCCCGACTACGTCTCTGGATTACGAATTTGTACCATGCATTACCCCGGCCGCCATCGCAAGCTAGTCACGTCAGGGGTAGCGACCTGTTAGCCTCACGCCGCAGCAAGTCCATCCCACTTTGTGGCGGGCTCTGGTGAATACCGGGGGATACTTAGACTCCCCCTCCCTGGCATGGCTTAAGTATCATCGCTTTGCGGTGGTCCAGCGAAGCCACCGAAACCGGTACAGTACAATCTGGCCATGGATTCCGCCAGGGTACCCTTACCCGATCTCCGGGACGTCACGACGACTGTCCGCCCCCCGCAGAAACCAGCGTATTGGCCGGCTCAAAGGCCATGATGCAGAACCTTGCGGCCCGTCTACCTCCACCTGTGCCTGCTACCGCCACGCTTGCACCAGTTGCTCCTGCACCAGGACCATCTCTGCATCTGCCGCTTCCCTCACGCTATGACAGTGACCCCAAGAAGTGTCGTGGCTTTATCAGTCAATGCTCCATCCACATTGAGATGTTGGGGCACCAATTTCCTACTGGGCGGGCTAAAGGGGGCCTTCATAATTAGCCTCTTATCAGGGGAAGCCTTGGCCTGGGCCAATCCACTATGGGACCGAGGAAATCCTTTGACGGTGAATCTGCAATCCTTCCTCCAGGGTTCCGCACTGTCTTTGAGGAACCTGGTCGTACCTCCTCCGCTGCCGCAGCTCTGCTCCGTCTCCGTCAGGGCGACTCCCACCTGGGTCAGTATTCCATGCAGTTCCGCACCCTAGCCTCCGAGCTGGATTGGAATAATGAGGCTTTGGTGGCGACCTTCTGGCAAGGCCTTTCTGGGCGCATTAAAGATGAGCTCGCTGGTCGGGACCTGCAATCCGCTCTGGACGAACTGAATTTGGTTTGGCCTCCAGAATTGACATTCGGTTTGCCGAGAGACAGCAAGAACTCCACCCAGAACGGGAGTTCGCCCGACCACGCTGGCTACCTCGTCTGGCTCCCATTTTCCAACGACCTCCACCTCCTCCGCCAATGGTTCCTGAGGATGAACCCATGCAGGTCGAGAGAATCCACCTGACCCAGGAGGAACGCTTGCAGCGTCGTCAGAGGCAGCTGTGCTTCTACTGTGGCGGTTCTGGCCCCTTCATTGGGGTATGTCCGGTGCGCCCAGGCTCACTCTCGCAGGAGAGGCATCTCTAGGTGTCCATGCGGCCTCTTTCCGCCTGACCATTCCCGTACCCTGTGGAGTGTCGCTGAACAGCACTTTTCAAGCCACCGCCTTCCTTGATTCGGGGTAGGCTGGAAATTTTGTCAGCCAAGCTCTGGTGTCCAAGTTTCATCTCCCGGTGACCCATGTTCGTCTCCTCCGTCAGTGGCGAATGCCTAAAGGATGCTATCCGGTTCTGCACTGCGCCCCTCACCTTGCAGATTGGCGCTTTACAGACTTCTCGTTCTGCCTCGCTCCTCCTCTGAAATCCTCCTGGGCCTCCCTTGGTTGCAAGACCATGCTCCGACCTTAGATTGGAACATAGGTGAAATTATCCGTTGGGGTTCCGCGTGCCACTCGCGATGCCTGCCTATTCTCCGTCCAGCATTAAAGCCCACCTCTGTAAAGTCCACGAAGTCTCTGCCGGATCTGCCCACTCCGTACCAGGATCTAGCCGACGTCTTTTCCGAAAGACAGGCCGAAACTCTTCCCCCGCAACGGCCGTGCGACTGTCCTATTGACCTGCAACCCGGTAGTACTCCTCCCCGAGGCAGAGTCTACCCTCTTTCTGTCCCGGAGACTAAGGCCATGTCGGAATATATCCAGGAGAATCTCCGTAAAGGCTTCATACGCAAGTCTTCCTCGCCTGCGGGGGCCGGTTTCTTCTTTGTTGAAAAGAAAGATGGTACTCTCCGGCCCTGTATCGATTATCGGGGACTTAACAAAATCACTATAAAAAATCGATACTCCCTGCCTCTGATCTCAGAGCTTTTTGATCGCCTACGTGGCGCAAAATTTTTTTCCAGGTTGGACTTATGTGGTGCATACAACTTGATTCGTATCCAGCCTCAGACTGGGCCGCCGGGGGACCGGGGAATCCCCCGGTGGCCCCCCCCCCGAGCTGCTGTGGGCCCCGGAGGCAGTGCCGTCGCTCCCCGGGGCCCGTCCGCGCATCCGGTCCCTGGACGCCCGGGTCCGCGTCCCGAGCGTCCAGAGACCGGCCCGGGAGTTGGAGACTAATGTCCCCGACTCCCGGGGCTTCGCGGGGTCAGCGAAGCACAGCGCCACTAGTGCTCCGCTGATCTCCCTGGCAGGCTGAAGGTGTTAGGTCTTCAGCCTGCCAGGCGCCGGCCCCTACTGCTGATGTAGGCGGTGCGGTGACGTCACTTCACCACGCCGCATATGCAGGGCGACAGGAGCCGGCGGGGAGCTCAGAGCAGCCGGGACCGGGCGGGAGCGGGAGCCGGAGCAAGGTAAGTGGCTGATTTTTTTTTTTTTTTTTTAAATCGACCTCCAGGGGCCCTGGCTACACTAGAGGGGGCCCTGGCTACAACAAAGAAGGCCCTGGCTACAAGAGGGGGCCCTGGCTACAACAAAGGGGGCCCTATCTATACTAGAGGGGGCCTTGGCTACAGTAGAGGGGGCCCTGGCTACACAGATGGGGGCCCTGGCTACAACAAAGGGGGCCCTGCCTACACTAGAGGGGGCCCTGGCTACAAGATGGGGCCCTGGCTACAAGAGGGGGCCCTGGCTACACTAGAAGGGGCCCTGGCTACAAGAGGGGGCCCTGGCTACAAGAGGGGGCCCTGGCTATAATAAAGGGGGCCCGGGCTACAATAGGGGGCCCTGGATATTCGAAAGGGAGTCCTGGCTACAAGAGGGGGCCCTGGTTATACTAAAGGGGCCCTGGATACACGAGGGGGCCCTGGCTATACTACAGGGGGCCCTGGCTATACTAAAGGGGGGCCCTGGCTAACTAAAGGGGGGCCCTGGCTATTCTAAAGGGGGGCCCTGGCTACCCACAGGGGGGCCCTGGCTAACTAAAGGGGGGCCCTGGCTATTCTAAAGGGGGGCCCTGGCTAACTAAAGGGGGACCCTGGCTAACTAAAGGGGGGCCCTGGCTAACTATGGGGGCCCTGGCTAACTAAAGGGGGACCCTGGCTAACTAAAGGGGGGCCCTGGCTAACTAAAGGGGGGCCCTGACTAACTATGGGGGCCCTGGCTACCTAAAGGGGGCCCTGGCTACCTACACACTAGCTAAAGAGTGGGCCCTGACTTCCTGCACACTAGCTAAAGAGTGGGCCCTGACTTCCTGCACACTAGCTAAAGGGTGGGCCCTGACTTCCTGCACACTAGCTAAAGGAGGCCCCTAACTGCCTATATACTACCTAAAAGAGACCCCTAACTGTTTGTATACTACCTAAAGTAGACCCCTAACTGCATGTTTACCACCTAAAGGAGGCTCTACCTGCCTGTATACTACCTAAAGGGGGTCACTAACTGCTTGAAGCCTATATAAAGGGGACCCTAACTACCTACAGCTTACCTAACTGGGGGCAACCACCTACCCATAGCCTAACTAATTGGGACACCAACACCTACCTACAGTCTACCTAACTGGGGTCCACCAACCTAACTGTAGGCCTGCTTATCTAACTGGGGGCTGTTTACCTACCCACCCGTGGCTAGGTACCCACCAACCTACCTGGGGCCGGGCTTCCAACTTATCCAGTGGGGGTCTAGCTACCTAAATAGGGCCTATCTAGTTACCAGGGGCCTCTCCCCACCCTCCAACCCTTTAGGATACTAAGCCTCTAAGTTATGGCTTGTACCCGCTCTCCCACCCCTGGGTAGTTTGTACAGAGGTGGGAATAGATAAAGAGGTGCTGGAAAATTAAGGATTTTAAGATATTTGTGTGTAATTTCTGCAGGGATGAGTTGTGCCCGGGACAAGTCATCATAGCGGTGTGGAACGGAAGCAGAAGAAAAGAGAATAAGAACGGCTCATAAGAGAAGAGAACGACTCCGGTGAGTCCCTGATTTCAGAGGTTATTTTTTATATTGTAATGTGATGGTGACCTGAGCTGGTGTCGGAGCACTATGTGGTCTCCATATAGTGGTGTTGCAGGTTATACCTGAGCTGGTGTCTGACCTCTATGTGGTCTCTATATGGCGGTGTTGTAGGTTATACCTGAGCTGGTGTCTGACCTCTATGTGGTCTCTATATGGCGGTGTTGTAGGTTATACCTGAGCCGGTGTCTGACCTCTATGTGGTCTCTATATGGGTGTTGTAGTTATACCTGAGCTGGTGTCTGACCTCTATGTGGTTTCTATATGGTGGTGTTGTAGGTTATACCTGAGCTGGTATCTGACCTCTATGTGGTCTCTATATGGCGGTGTTGTAAGTTTTATATCGGCACTAGTATAGTGGCAGTGTACATGTGTCCCTGATTGTAAGAGTGAGGGAACACCTGACCCTGTGATAGGAGTTACACTTTTACTTTCTTGCCGGTGTTTATTTTAGAAGGTGGTGAGGTGTGTGACCAAGGGAAATGTGGAGGGGGATATCGTATGTGGGTGGAGGGGGATATCGTATGTGGGTGGAGGGGGATATCGTATGTGGGTGGAGGGGGATATCGTATGTGGGTGGAGGGGGATATCGTATGTGGGTGGAGGGGGATATTGTATGTGGGTGGAGGGAGATATGGATTGAGCCACTTAGCCCTGTGTCTATTATATGTTAGACTGACAAATGTGTGACTCACTTACTATTGTACTACACAATACAGTTCTATTTTGCACACTGTATTATGTGGTAAAATGGGGGTGTTTATTTCCGAGAGGCCGGTAATATTTTCTTATACAGGAGGGTGGGCCCCCCCAAGATCAACCCCCCTGTGGGCCCCAGACTGCCCAATCCGACACTGTTCGTATCCGTGAAGGCGACAAATGGAAGACGGCCTTTAATACCCGAGATGGCCATTTTGAATATCTCGTCATGCCATTTGGCCTCTGCAATGCTCCGTCGGTGTTCCAGAACTTCGTCAATGAGATCTTCCGCGATCTCCTCTACGTTTGTGTAATCGTCTACCTTGACGACATCTTAATCTTCTCTCCTGATCTAGAAACTCACCGCCACCACGTCCGCCAGGTGCTCAAACGTCTCTGCGACCACCAGTTATATGCCAAACTGGAGAAATGCCTACTTGAACGCACCTCGCTGCCCTTCCTGGGGTACATTGTCTCGGATCGGGGTCTCCAGATGGATCCCTCTAAGCTGTCTGCAGTCCTACAGTGGCCTCGACCAGTGGACTTTCGCTCTATCCAACATTTTCTGGGGTTTGCGAATTATTACAGTCAGGTCATCCCGCATTTCTCCACGCTCGTGGCTCCGCTGGTGGCCCTTACGAAGAAAACTGCCAATCCCAAATCCTGGCCCCCAGAAGCCCAAGAAGCCTTTGATCGTCTTAAGTCAGAATTTGCTTCTGCTCCTGTTCTGTCTCGCCCAGGCCCGCAGCGTCCGTTCGTCCTAGAGGTGGACGCCTCCTCAGTAGGTGCAGGTGCTGTCCTCCTACAGAAGACCTCATCTGGGAAAATACATACTTGCGGCTGCTTCTCAAAAACTTTCACCCCAGCTGAAAAGAATTATACTATTGGTGATCGTGAATTACTGGCCATTAAGTTAGCCTTAGAAGAATGGCGGCACTTGCTGGAGGGAGCTCGCCACCCCATTGATATATTCACCGATCACAAAACTCTTCTCTATCTGCAGTCTGCCCAACGACTGAATCCTCGGCAAGCCAGGTGGTCACTTTTTTTCTCCCGCTTTGATTTTCTTCTCCACTTTCGGCCAACTGGGAAGAACGTCAGAGCAGACGCCCTCTCTAGATCCTCGCACACAGTGGTCTTGGAGCCGCCTCTGCAGCACATAATTCTTCCTGAATGTCTCCTCACGGCGCCGCCCGTGGACCTTCAACATCTGCCTCCTGGGAAGACCTACGTACGCCCTGCCATGCGGCCTCATATCCTGAAGTGGGGACATGCCTCACGAACAGCAGGTCATCCTGGAGTCCATAAGTCCCTGCAGCTAATCTCCCGTTATTATTGGTAGCCCACTCTCGCTCAAGATGTTTGAGATTTTGTCCTGGCGTGTACCTCCTGTGCTCGTAATAAAGTCCCTCGTCTCTGACCCGCAGGTCTGCTTCAGCCTCTCCCGGTGCCAGAAACACCTTGGTCCCATTTAGCAATGGACTTTGTTACTGACCTTCCGGCCTCCTTTGGAAACACGGTCATCTGGGTGGTGACTGATAGATTTTCAAAGATGGCTCACTTTGTTCCTCTGCCCGGGTTACCCTCTGCCTCCCAGCTGGCCCAGCACTTCTTCCACCACATTTTTCGGCTACACGGGCTCCCATTGCATGTCGTCTCGGATAGGGGGGTCCAGTTTGTGTCAAAATTCTGGCGGGCTCTGTGTGCTCAGTTGCAGGTTCAGCTAGACTTCTCGTCTGCATACCACCCTCAAACCAATGAGCAGGTAGAGAGGGTCAACCAAGTTTTAGGTACCTATCTATGTCATTTTGTATCCGCCCGTCAGGATAACTGGTCTGACCTACTCCAGTGGGCAGAATTTTCATATAATTCCCTGAACTCGGAGTCCGCTGGAGCCTCTCCCTTTTCTGTTGTGTTTGGGCTACATCCCCGGCCGCCTCTCCCTCTGCCTACCTCGTGTCACGTCCCTGCCGTGGATGCCCAAGTATGGGACATCAAGGCACTCTGGCAAGTCACACGACAGGCCCTCTATGGGCCGCTGCTCGCACCAAAGTCCAGGCCGACAGGTAATAATAATAATAATCTTTATTTATATAGCGCCAACATATTCCGCAGCACTTTACAATTTGGAGGGTGTAGGTACAGACAAAAGAAATACATTGCACAATGAAAAGCTACTTACAGATGAGACACAAGGTGAGAGGGCCCTGCTCGCAAGAGCTTACAATCTATTAGGGTGTACGGGAGAGACGAAGTGTAAGCAGTGCTAGATTTACAATGGTCCAGCTATGTGAAATAAATATGGGGTTATACGTAGAATTCGGATGAACCTGCCACCCAAACAGTACATCTATATACAGTTAAGTGCCGAAAATGAGATGAGTGCGCTAGGGAGTGTGGGGGAGGGGGTGTTAGCATTAGGGATTCTGGTAGGCCAGAGTGAGAATATGTATTCTCAGGGCCCTTTTAAAGCTATGAGAGTTCTGAGTGTGCCTGATCGCCCGCGGTAGCATGTTCCAGAGAATTGGTGCCGCACGTGTGAAGTCTTGGAGACGGGCATGGGAGGTTCGGATGATTGATGAGTGTAACCTGATATCAGCAGCAGAGCGGAGAGAGCGGGTAGATGAGGGAGGAGATGTAGGGAGGAGCAGCGTTGTGGAGAGCTTTATGTGTGAGAGTGATGAGTTTATGTTGTATCCTGCACTGGATAGGCAACCAGTGCAGTGACTGACACAGGGTAGAGGCATCAGTATAGCGGCTGGAAAGAAAGACAAGCCAGCTGCTGCATTCAGGACAGATTGGAGAGGAGAGAGTTTGCACAGAGGGAGACCGATAGGCAAGGAGTTACAGTAGTTGAGACGAGAATGAATAAGAGCAACAATGAGAGTTTGAGTTGTTTCCACAGTGAGAAAAGGACGGATTCTGGAGATGTTCTTAAGGTGCAGGTGACAGGAGCGGGCAAGGGATTGGATATAGGGGATGAAAGACAGATCAGAATCTAGTATAACCCCAAGACAGCGGGCCTGCTGCCTAGGAGTTATGGTGGTGCCACACACTGAGACAGAAAGGGCAGGGTAAGGTCTGTTAGTAGATGGTGGGATGACTAGAAGTTCAGTTTTAGTGAGGTTTAGTTTAAGATACAGGGAGGACATGATGTCAGAGACAGCGGACAGACAGTCACTGGTGTTTTGTAGTAGAGCAGGAGTGATGTCTCGGAGAGGGTATAATTGGGTGTCATCAGCGTAGAGATGGTACTGGAAGCCAAATCTGCTGATGTGTTGTCCAATGGGGCTGTATAGATTGAGAAGATGGAGAGGACCAAGAACGGATCCCTGAGGAACCCCGACAGCAAGAGGAAGAGGAGAAGAGGTAGAACCTGCAAATGAGACACTGATGGAGCGGTTAGAAAGGTAAGATGAGAACCAAGAGAGAGCGGTGTCCTGGAGGCCAATGGTGCTGAGCATGCTGAGAGAAGTTGGTGATCAACAGTGTCAAACGCTGCAGAGAGATCCAGAAGAAGCAACAATGAGTAGTTGCCTTGAGATTTAGCTGTTAGGAGATCATTGGAGACTTTAGTTAGAGCAGTTTCCGTGGAGTGTAGGGTGCGGAAACCTGATTGCAGAGGGTCAAGAAGAGAGTTAGCGGAGAAGATAGCGGATTAGCGAGAGTAGACCAAGCGTTTCAGAGTTTGGAGATGAAGGGCAGGTTAGAGACTGGTCGATAGTTATCAGCGCAGGAAGGGTCCAGAGTGGGCTTTTTCAGTAAGGGAGTTATAACAGCATGTTTAAAGGAAGATGGGAAGATCCCAGTGGAGAGAGAGAGAGAGGTTACAGATTGCAGTTATGTGAGAGATGATAGCTGGAGAAATAGACTGGACAAGGTGGGAGGGAATGGGGTCACTAGAGCAGGTGGTGGGGCGTGCAGACAGCAGAAGCCTGGACACTTCTTCTTCTGTCGTCGGGTCAAGAGCTGAGAGTAGGCTGGGGGATGTGCGGGGAGGGACCAGATGGCTGCTGCTTGGGGTTTGAGATTAGATGTTTTGCCGGATTTTGTCAATTTTCTCTTTGAAGTGAGTGGCCAGGTCTTCAGCATGGAGGTCAGAGACCGGGGCCTGAGCTTTAGGCCTGAGAAGGGAGTGGATGGTGTCAAACAGGCGTTTAGGGTTGTTGTGTAAGGTTGCGATGAGGGAGGTGAAATATTTTTGTTTGGTGCTGTGAAGGGCAGTTTGATAAGTCCTGAGCATAAATTTGTAGTGGAGAAAGTCTACAGGTAGCTTCGACTTCCTCCACAGACGCTCCGCACATCTGGAACATCGCTGCAGATGGCGAGTCTGAGGCATGTGCCATGGCTGTGGGTGTCTGACTCTGGTGGTGCGGTGTGTGAGCGGTGCCAACGTGTCCAGGGTGGTGGAGAGAGTTTCATTATATTGTTTGGACGCCAGGTCAGGGCAGAGAGGGAGGAGATTGGGGCAGTGAGGACTGTATGGCGTCTGTGAATTCCTGAGTGTATCATGGATGTGGATATTTCTGAATGGGAGATGGGCAGGTGTGTTCCAGAGATGGGTGAGAATTAGTAATAGTGAAGGAAATAAGATTGTGATCAGAGAGAGTGTAAGGAGAATATATAAAGTTAGAGATTGATGGAACGTTACAGAAAACCACCTCAAGAGAGTTCCCCTCCTTGTGGGTGGGAGATTTAGTAAACTGCGTGAGGCCTAGAGAAGAGGTTATTGAAAGGATCTGAGATGCAGAGGGAGACATGGTGTCATCAATAGGGATAAAGTCACCCATGATGAGAGTGGGTATTTCAGTAGAGAGGAAGTGAGGGAGCCAGGTAGCAAAATGATCCAGAAACTTGGCGGGGTGAGCCGGGGGTCTGTACAGAACCGCGAGTCTGAGGGAAAATGCTGAAAAAGTCTGAGGGTGTGGAGCTCAAAGGAGGTGAAAGTGTGAGGGTGCAGGAGGAGGACCTGGTAAGTGCAGTGTGGAAGAGAATATGCCCAACCCTCCACCTGGCCTTGTCTCAGTCTGGGGGTGTGGGTGAAGTGTAGGCCGCCATAGTGAGAGCGGCAAAGAAGCGGTGTCAGATGGCTGGAGCCATGTTTCTGTGAGGCTAGCAGGTTGAAGGAGGTTGGAGAGAAATAGGTCATGAACAGCAGTGAGTTTGTTTGCAGACGGATCGGGCGTTCCACAGAGCACATTTCAAAGGACTGGAAAAGATGTACAGCGAATAGCAATTAGGTTAGCAGGGTTTCTATGGGAGGAGGAGGTGGGGTGAGCAGTAATGGAGGGTGAGCCGGGGTTAGGAGAGATGTCACCTGCAGCAAGAAGCAGGAGAAAGAAAAGATACAGCAGATGGTTCAGTGATGAGTATGAGCGGCGTTTGTGCAGCAATATGTGAACAGGTGGTTTGTGGTATTTGAAAAGGGAAAGGAGAGTGTGTGCTGAACACATGGGGGAAGGAAGGCGCGCGGCGCGGCTGTTTATAAGATTCTCAGGGGGAATAACTGGGTGGTAAGCCAGGTGGTAGAGGGCGGTCGAATAGTTGTTTTTTTTTTTTTTTTTTTTTAAAGAAGCCTAGATACTTACAAGAAAAGGTGTTCCTCCTAGCCCCTTTCGGCCCACTTCCGGTCTAATTTCGGTTTTATTTCAGATATCTTGATTCAGATCTCTCACTTTCATATCTGGTTCACTACTCTACATGGCTATACTGACCCAAATAGTCAAGACTGACCCTAGCTAACTAATTTATACTATCCTATGTGCAGTTCATTTATATAAATCAGTGGGCCCAGCTGCCAGCAATGGGTGGAGTTACAAATAAGCCAGCAGAGGAGATGCTACAGGGGCAGAATGTCAGGTCACTACCAATACAAATAAACACAGGGTGATTATTCAGGACAGAGATTGGGAGAAATCTATGCATTCACATACCAGAACACAGCACAGCAATTATACCGTAGACCTCCGCCCCTATTTAAGCCGGATGATAGTTTGGCTGTACGCTAAATATATTCGTTTTAAAGTGCCCAGTTAAAAGTTAGGCCCTAAGTATTTGGGCCCTTTTGTGGTTCTTCGGCAACTGAACCCGGTATCTTACAAGCTCCGCTTGCCTCCTACTCTGCGTATCCCGAACGCCTTCCATGTTTCTCTCCTCAAACTTGTGGTGCTAAATTGCTTCTCCCGTGGACCTGTTTCGCCTTCTCCTGTGGCCAACTCTGATAACCTCTTTGAGGTCAAGGAGGTATTGGCGGAAAAAACAGTGAGGGGGAAGCGGTTATTTCTTATTGATTGGAAGGGCTTCGGGCCGAAGGAGCGTTCGTGGGAACCTGAGGCCAAATCCGTAAAAAGAGGGGGAGACCTAAAGTGGGGGGAACTGTCATAGGGGCTGGCGCGGGTGCCGCCGCCCTCCGCGGCCGCCTCCCTGCCCGCAGGGGGGTCCGGCGTGGGTGCCGCGGCCGTCCGCGGCCATCCCCCTACTGCCCATGCTCCTGCGCCAGGTAACTTACCAGTCCACGCTCCTGTGCTTCCTGCTTCTGCCCGTCCCGGCCGCCATGCGCGAACCCGCTGCTTAGGGCGCGCGCGCGATAGCTGGTCTGGATTTAAAGGGCCAGTGCACTGGTAATTTGCTAATTGCCGGCCGCTGGTCCTATATAATGTATACTCTGCCAGATTGTTGGTGTGCGTTTAGTGAGTCTTGAGAGAGTTTGGAGTTCTGTTTGATTACCCGTGTACCAGTCTGTTCCACTACGTTTCCTGACCTTGCCTGTTTGCTGCCTGCCCTGACCATCTGCCCATCTCTGACCATGAACCTCTGCCACCCGTCCTGATCTCCTGCCTGTCCCTGACTACGTCTCTGGATTATGAATTTGTACCACGCATTACCCCGGCCGCCATCACAAGCAAGTCACGTCAGGGATAGCGACCTGGTAGCCTCACGCCGCAGCAAGTCCATACCGCTCTGCGGCGGGCTCTGGTGAATACCGGGGGCTACTTAGACTCCGCTCCCTGGCGTGGCTTAACTATCATCGCTTGCAGTGGTCCAGCGAATCCACCTAACCCGTTACATTGCTCCTTCTGTGTAACCATCAGCACCATTGCAGCATGATGGCCGGATATGGATAGTTGCAGTGACAGCAATGGCAGTGTCACATGAACTACTAAGACATTGGGCCACATGTATGAAAGTGTCTAGGTCTAAAACTCACTTTGTTGCCCATAGTAACCAGTAATCAGAGCACCTCTTTCATATCATTGTGTGCTCTGGAAAAATGAGAGGGGCGTTCTGATTGGTTGCTATGGGCAAAAAGTGAATTTTAGACCTACACACTTTTCATACATGTGCCCCATTGTGTGATAAAAATGTCAAAATACTAGTGATTTTCAGTGTTATGTCACTCCTAACCATGTTACACAAACTCGTAACATTTATAAGAGCACATATGATTTGGAATTTTTTGACTTTTTATTTGGGGGGGAAGGCCCATTGAAAAGTTGGCCCAGCCATTTCTAGCTACGCCCCTGGTAGAAAACATACATAATGGCCTAAAATTCCAGGATTCATTAAAAATACACTGATATGTATGCCACTTTATGGCGCTGTGTGCAGTTATCAAACCTTGTCACTGCTAAGTAGGTTAAGCGATGCTTCCGATTGATCATATCACATACCAAATTAAAGGCACCCGGAGACACATGGGTGCCATTTTACAGTTTGTGCCGACACGGCCTAATACAAACAATAATGCTGTTTTATTGGGTTCAGTGGATGCAGTGCAGTGCACAATGGCCTTTCCACCACATACATACAAACAGTAGTGTAGATGGCATCTCAGTTGTGAGTCTGTTACTATTTATTGGAGTCTGTGCTGCTTATGAGCATATACCGTATATACTCGAGTATAAGCCGAGTTTTTCAGCACAAAAAATGTGCTGAAAAACCCTCCCTCGGCTTATACTCCGAGTACTGTCGGCACTCAAAGGGGCTGCGACGGCCCGAGTTTCTGACAGGGACGCTTCAGTTATATGCGGGTCCTCACGGAGCGCATATAACTGAAGGCCGAGCACGGCTGACAGTGTCCAGGGGCTGCGCTGGGGCCCCGGGCACTGTCCGTCATCTCTTCCCCTGCATGCGACTCCTCCGGAGCGCACACGGTGAAGAGATACCACTGCGGGGACCCGAGGGGAGCGCCCTGCTCCGCAGTGACTCCGGGCGGCCGCAAACTCTCCGGAGCGGCCCGCGGCTGTCCGGAGCTCCCCCGGGACAGGCAGCGTGCATGTCATCACGCTGCGCGCGCGGCCTGATGACGTCACCTGCCTGTTTCGGGAAGACAGGATAGCGCGCGGGAGGCCGGAGCAGCGGGAGCCAGGTAAGTGATTTTTTTTTTTGTTTTAAAACGTTGCCTACACCTTTCCTATACCTGCCCAGTACTGCCTATTGCTGCCTAGTACTGCCTATAGCCTACCTATACCTGCCTAGTACTACCTATACCTGCCCAGTACTGCCTATAAGCCTACCTATACCTGCCTAGTACTGCCTATACCTGCCTAGTACTACCTATACCTGCCTAGTACTGCCTATACCTGCCCAGTTTCTGCCTATACCTGCCTAGTACTGCCTATACCTGCCTATTTCTGCCTATAAGCCCACCTATACTGCCTAGTACTACCTATACCTGCCTAGTTACTACCTATACCTGCCTAGTATACTACCTATACCTGCCTATACTACCCATACCTGCCTAGTACTGCCTATAAGCCTACCTATACCTGCCTAGTAATGCCTATACCTGCCTAGTACTACCTATAGCATACCTATACCAGCCTATGGGGGACATTAAACTGCCTATACCAGCCTATGGGGGACTTTAATGTGCCTATACCAGCCTATGGGGGACATTAAACTGCCTATACCTGCCTAAGGGGGACACTAAAATGCCTATACCTGCCTATGGGGGACATTAAACTGCCTATACCTGCCTATGGAGGACATTAAACTGCCTATACCTGCCTATGTAATTTTACTGGTATCTATTTTTATTTTTTCAAAATTCACTAGTAGCCGCTGCATTTTCCACCCTAGGCTTATACTCGAGTCAATAAGCTTTCCCGTTTTTTTGTGGCAAAAGTAGGTGCCTCGGCTTATACTCGGGTCGGCTTATACTCGAGTATATACGGTAATTAGCGTTTGTATTGTACAGTTTATGCTATAGGTCAATGTGGTGTATATGTATGTTACATCTATATTTTACACAATGATTGCCTCTGGTTCCATCTAGTTGCCAATGTTGGTAATGTTTACTGTTTGTGCAGACATGAAATGACATGGCTTCTTCTTCCCAGAATCCCTTTTACTTCCTATTTGGGCAGGAAAAAACAGAGTGAACACATACTTACTTACTTAGTTATCTAACCCTTTGCTGGAATATAGCCAGTAAGCGGATGGATTATTTGTATATCTGGTTATCTCTGGCCACATAAACACTGTTAAAACAGTTTGAGATCTGTTACATGAGGCTGCAACATGTTAAACTGGGCAGCTGTGGGATAGTGGACCAGCCTCATGGTGGTCACTATGTAAAATCATATGTGTGACTTATAATTGTAAAATATTCTGTTGCATTCTGCTGTTTGGCCACAAGATGCCAATGTTTTCAGTTTCTGGTGTATGCAAATTAGAGAACTGTAATAACTGACACACAAGGCAGCAGCCATCTTGGAGAAGCAGGGGAGAAGACAGGCAGATCAGCAGCGGACAGGAGCTGATCGAGGATCGACTCGGCTTTCTCTGAATCTGTTAGGCTCTGAACTGTGAGTTGCTCCAGAGAGAGAGAGAGAGGAGTCTGGCTGTCTACACTGATCTGTTGTCTGAGAAAGCTCTTGGACAGAAGGGACTTTCTGCAGAGACTGAGAAGAGCGACTACATGTGGGATATCCGCTCCATCAGCGGGGATCTTCACCTCAGAGCAGGAACTGCCGGCCATCGCAAGGTGGGTCAGTCTGGGGTCAGTCACATGTGTGCACGCCAATGAACCCAGGACTGTGTGCAGGCCTGCAGTTAGTTAGATTAGTTAGCGCAGGTTTGGTTTCACGCCATAAGGGGTTACCCAAATACGCCTTCTTATTTGGGACTTTGAAGAGTGCTTGCTATAGCACTGCTATTCATGTGACCAGATTGCCTGCAAGAGAATTTGTATTGGTCAAGGCACAACAGTCAGGTATGGTTTTGTATTGTCATACAGTGTATTGCATTTATATTCTACCATAGTACAACAGTCAGGTATGTATTTTCTTGTTTATTCCTTAGTTTTACCCTAATCCTACATCCTGTTAAGAAAACTACAGACTTCAACCAGTCTCATTTGTTTATTTAGTAGGAAGGTGTTTAACTGGCTGTCAAGCTACATATAGATCCTAGGGTTACATGAAGTAGGGGCAGGAAAGTGAATCAGCTGCTGAAAATAAAAGGGAGAAGATTTAGACTATATACAGAGGTCTGCCATGTCCACACAGTTTCCTGAGAATGGGCAACAAAGTGATCTCTAAATGGTAAAACCATGTCACAAAGCCAGACATCTTCTCTGAAGACAAGGGAAAGAGCACACTCTTCCGAGGCGTCATCTGTTGGCAGTGCAGTCGCCATCGCTATTGACGTACCTTGTCTGACGTTCCCAGATGAAACTTGGGAGTGAAACGCGCGTTGCGAGGTGTGGATGGTCTGCAGTAGGTTGTTTTGCATTTTACTTCTGTGTTTAATTACATTGTATATTTACGAAATTAGTTAATTATTTATCTATATATATTTAGTGTTTAAGAATTTCTTGAACAGTAATTATTATATTTATATGCACTTGCACTTTCATTATTTGTATACACTAGTTATATTAGAATAATTAATTAACTATACTGCTGATTATCCACCAATTTATCTATCCGGTGACTTTTGTTAAACATCAAGTATTTTTATTATATTAATTTAATTAAAATTAGGATAAAATTTTATTTATATATTAAATTTGAAGTTAGTTGAGTTATTTTGGGTTCTTTGTAGGTACCATGTTTCCCCGAAAATAAGACAGTGTCTTATATTAATTTTTGCTCCTAAAGACGAGCTAAGACTTATTTTTAGGGGAAGTATTTATTTTCTATGAACAATAATTTACATTTAATGTTGAACAAAACATCAACATGTATCAATATACTGTTGTAATTTCATCACAAACATCAGCATAAGCAGCCAAACTCTGAATTTCATAACTAAAAATGCACTATGTCTTATTTTCAGGGGTGTCTTATTTTGGGGGAAATAGGATATTATCTATAAACTGCAAAAGAAATGGGTCACACATGGCTTTGGGTATAAGTGAGATCACAATGTACCATTTCCTCTGTTCAGTGTGTTTGTGTTCTTTATTACAGAGCAAGCAAAAATAGGAATGATCCTGCTTTGATTTTACACTGTCATGTGCCACTACATCATAAAGCACCAGTGGCAGTTCACTATACGAATTTCTTTTCTACAGGTTACTTTTGCAAGTCTTCAGGTTCCTCTCACCAATAAACAGTATTCCCTGCACAGGAGGCCACATTCCCTATTGAAATGCAGAATCTTCAGAGAGAAGTCGATAGAAGATAGAAAGAACAACATATGCTGCTTGTCAACATCATATTTTATCAAGGACTTTAAGAGCTGTGTACAATGTACAGAATGTGACAGAACAGATCACAACACATTTTCAAATCCTGAAACACCCCCATGGACTTTACCAAATGCAGAAAGTGCCCAGGAGCATGGTGAAGGAGATAGTAATGCTAGTAGAGATACACTAACAGTTACTTTACAATCTACTGATGTCTGCAAGGGGTTCAAAGGTGGCAGGTCCTGCTCCAAAATCTGCCTAATCAAAGTCTTAGCATATAACTAAGAAAACACTCAGTAGTGAGAGAAAATGAATTGCCTCTTAGCCACCCAAAAAAATATGTTTCGATCATCCAAAGATCTCTTGCATTCATCCAGCCAACGCTGGCTAACCCTGACAGGGTAGGAGACCGGTCCCATATGGATTCATGATCCAAGCGCTGCTGAGTTTGATAACTGTAAGTAACTTCATGTAACAGTCGTTCTTAAGTTTTCTCGGCGAAACATCAGGTAATGTAATTACCCTAACAATATTTCATGCCGGTTTTTTCAAGTCGTGATCTGTGTTTTCCTTCTTCCTAACCTTCCCCTGAAGCGATGTTTTGGATGATCGAAACATGTTGGGATAGGGTCACAGGGCTTAGTAGGGCCAGTGTGTATAGGGATAGGCTCCTGGCAGGCACGCTCTTATCAGGGCGATTGTCCTGCTTTCTTGGCTTGGCTAGGGTATGTGTAGCTATTTAAGGGCCACATAGGGCGAGTATTGTGGACAGCCTACCCTGATTTTGTTTTTTGATCTGTGTACCTCACAGTTATGCTAAGAAATGCTTGAGCAATATTAGGAGATGCCAGTATTTTAAATGTATATTATTAAAAGTTATATTTTATAGCCATTTTTCCTCTTTAAGTATTGTATAATCAAAGTCTTACCAACAGGCCATGAGGACAAAGCAATCAAATTGTATGCAATTTTAGATAATCAAAGTAACAAGTCTCAATCCAGATCTGCTTTCTTTGAAATGTTTAACATTAAGAGACCCAACTCTCCTTAGTCACTTAAGACTTAGGCACTATTGAGACACCTGCTTGAACTTCCACAATTGAGATAATAGGACTGAAATCCCTATGCTAGATGCAGCAAAACACCATTCCCATTTGAACCCACACATTGAGAAATGTTATGGACTGTACAGTGAGATTAAAGAAGGCAGCTTGCATTTTTGATAAAATTGAAGTTGAAACCATTGTTGATTTAGACAAACAAATTTGGGACCCAGAAAAACTTCTTAAAAAAGAAGTCAAAATTTGGTGGCATTGTACCACCTTAATTAAAAATATAGAAAAGGCTATGGTCCCATGTGGGTTACGTATTAACAAAATGCTGACAAGTACATATCAAGAACCTTTCCAAGAGAAATTGAATAATATCGTGACCGACTGCTCACTGCAATTAATGAGACATATAGAAGAGAAAGCATTAGATAATGTGAGAGATGAAATTGTTAAATTGCAAGAGTCAGTTAAACCGCATAAAGATAAAGAACAGTAGCGCCTTTTAGATGAGAAGATTAAGAACAACATTGCCATCTTGGAAGAGGATGTTAAAATTAAGAAAAATAAATATCTACGGGATATACTTGACTATGAAACCAACACGGTATATGACTGGGGTGAATAGAATAAAAATACACCCAAGTCTATTTTGAAGTCCAGAAAGCGCAGACCGGTGTATACATCTTTTTTGAATAGACACAGAGTGAGCTATGGAGAATTGGATTCATCAGAAGGTACATCTGAGGATCAAAATGATAGCGTCCTAGCCGGTTCACCTATCAATAGAGATGACGCCATATAGAAGGAAGAAAACACCAAAAAAAGATATCCACAACCGAACCAGAGAGTTGTCAAGAAATACTACAAACAAATGAAGTACCGTATATACTCGAGTATAAGCCGAGTTTTTCAGCACAAAAAATGTGCTGAAAAATCTCCCCTCGGCTTATACTCGAGTCATACTCGAGTGCCGGCAGGGATACTTCAGTTATATGCGACTCTTCAGGGAGCGCATACAGCTGATTACTGAGTGAGCGCACAGTGTCCGGGCGCTGCGCTGGCCCGGGCACTGTCCGCGATCCCTTCACCTATATGCAACTCCTCCGGAGCGCATACAGGTGAAGAGAAACCACTGTGGAGCAGAGAGCGAGCGCTCCCTGCTCCACAGTGGACTCCGGGCGGCCGCAAACTCGCGGCCGTCCGGAGTTTCCTGCACAGGCAGCGTGCGTCATCACGCTGCGTGCGCGGCCTGATGACGTCACCCGCCTGTGCAGCGGGGATCCAGGTAAGTGATTGTTTTTTTATTTTGCCTATTATTGCTTACAGACGGCCCTATACCTGCCCTACAGCTGCCTAGACCTGCCCTATAGCTGCCTACAGCAGGCCCTATACCTGCCCTATACCTGCCTACAGCTGCCTATACCTGCCTACAGCTGGCTCTATACCTGCCCTATACCTGCCTACAGCTGCTTATACCTGCCCTATACCTGCCTACAGCTGCCTATACCTGCCTACAGCCGGCCCTATACCTGCCCTATACCTGCCTTCAGCCGGCCCTATACCTGCCCTATACTCTGCCTACAGCCTGTCTATGGGGCCATATACCTGCCTATTACCTGCGTATGGGGCCATATACCTGCCTATAATCTGCTTATGAGGGACATATAACTGCCTATTACATGCCTATGGGGCCATATGCGTGCCTTTTGGGACATATACCTGCCTATACCTGCATATAGGGCCATATATCTGCCTATAATTGGCTATGGGGGACCTTAAACAGCATATGTAATTTTATTGGTATCCATTTTTATTTTTAAAATTCAGCAGTAGCTGCTGCATTTTCTACCCTAGGCTTATACTCGAGTCAATAAGTTTTCCCGTTTTTTGGGGCAAAAGTAGGTGCCTCGGCTTATGCTCGGGTCGGCTTATACTCGAGTATATACGGTAGTTAACTTATCATCATAAATTATATCACAGAAGGAAATTGCTTTGCTGTCTAAGGGACTTGCACAGGACTATCATTTCAACCTCAATACACAAAAATTAAAGATGTGAACAAATCTGTGAGAAATATTATGGTGAAGAAACATTTTTTGAGTATGGACACTGATAATAAAGAAATATATGAAACAGAGATAGAAAATTATCCAACAAATGAGGACTGTAAGGTGTTAACTAAGGATCACAATTTTCTTTTTCAGGAATGTTTATGCATTAAGTCTTTGAACAATTTAGACAAATCTTCATTACATCGCTTTAACCATGAAGCAGTATTTAATACCAAAAATAGGGATTTTTACCCTTTAACATTTTGCCCTACTGTTCTTGACAAATTCCAAGATCTTGTCCAAAAGGAGTTGGTAACGTTACATTGTGAGGTTAATAAAAAGCAGACACATAATAGCAATTATGATAGAATTGTTTTGTGTGGTTTACAGAGGAAGGAAGATTTAACAATACGTAAAGCTGATAAGGGGGCTCAGTAGTTCTTTTGAACACTGGTCTCTATGTTTCATTAAATAATACGGCGACCTATGAAGTCCTTACAGGTGACCCCACAAAAAAGTTTTTGAATGATCTCAATAAGATTTTGGATGAAGGATTAAGAGAATATATTGTTCCTCTCCTCAAGGAGAGATTTTTCCCCTTTCAAAGCCACTCTTGCCTCTCACCCAGCCTTGCACTGACCAGGGGCAAATACCCCAAAACAACTGTCTGTAGTTGAACTTAACTGGTTTGTCTCAAATCCCTTTCACATTGCTAGGCTCCTGCGAGCTACATGTGAACTGAGGATAATTACATCCAATAGAGTGCGCTGTGGAGCTCCTCAGCTCTTTTCCCATAAGCCTTTGCTTTATGCAAAACCGTCAGTGAGGTCTGAATGGCAAGTAAACTCTCACACCAACCAATTTATTGGTTCCTCTCCTCAAGGAGAGATTTTCCCCTTTCTAAGAGAATATAAATCAGAGAGAATATGATTATATGGCAGTTAGATACCCAGTTATCCCAATTTCTCATTCTCTGCCAAACCTTCACAAGAACCGATTTCCGACACCCATGAGACCTATTGATGCGGGGATCGGTTCTTTAAATGAGCATATTTGCGAATGGGTGGATGTCTTTTTGCAGCACCTAGTTAAGAGATGTTTTGGCTATCTACGAGACTCCAAACATGTATTGCAAGTAGTAGATAAAATGGAATGAAAGGAACATTATAGTTGACCTACCTGTGATATTGAGTCTTTTTACACGGTCAATCCACATTTGTTTGGGAAGGAGGGCTGTGGAATTTCATTTGAAAAAATATTCCAGTTACAGTGAGGATTTAGTTGAGTATATTTTAATGGTTATTGAATACTTGCTCTCACACAATTTTATGTTTTGTAAAAAGTTATCTTTACAAAAAAACAGGAGCTTCAATAGGAGTCAAGTTCTCCCCATCTTTGGCGAATTTGTTTGTTTCTTGGTTTGAGGAATGTTATGCATTTACAGAAGATAACCCATTTGTTGGACAGATACACTGGTAAGGAAGTTTCATTGAGGACGTCATTGTCACCTGGAAGTCAGGTGTGGTGTCCGTGCCAGAATTTGTTTCCTATTTGAATAACAATGCTTTTGGTCTTTTTTTCACAAGTTCCTATCATACAACACAAATAGATTTTCTAGATCTTTCATTGTGTGGCCATTTGTACGACAATAGGATTTATACGTTTACATTTAGGAAGCCCAGCTCAAGTAATAATATTTAGCATGCCAGCTCTTGCCACCTGTTGCATACGTTGAAAGCCATACCTGTTGGTAAGCTTACTAGAAGTATCAAAATTACATTAAAATTTCCACCTTATACTCCACTCAATAATTATATAAGCATTTATTGTATATGATAAATCTTATTCAGCCGTGAGTTAGGGAAAAAAAAGTATATATAAATTCTGTCCCTGAGTTCACCTATTCCAGTCACCAATAATAGTCGCCTTCTTGCCATCAGTTTCCTGCTATTTCCTGCAATTTCTACCTGAAATATAGTAGCTTAAAATAAAAGGTGACCAGGATCTCTTCACAAAGTGATTTTCCTATCTCAGCAAAAAAACTCTAACTCTAACTCGGGCTTCAAAAATTCCTGATATATGGGCAAGAAACAGGTCAAAAGTAATATGAAAAGGCAGGTCCTCTGCAGCGGATTGCCTAGAGAGGAGCACGGTGCCAAAAGATTAAAATAATTGGCCTAACCTCCCCAACATGTTTCACCACAAACTGCGTGCAAGATAATTAAAGGGATATTTTGTAGGCTTACCTCGGGTAAATAGCCAAAAAAGCAAAACGATACGTCAAAAAGTCAGGGCCAGGTTTTGCCCGTCACAAAAAAAAGTACCCAGAGTCGTATGATGACGTCCGCCACCTGGTTAAACTCACCTGTCCTTGTTCCAGCTGATCGCACGCCCCATCCCTCGGGCTTCCGTTGTGTGTGTTAGTCTGCAAACTGCATTGCAGGTCAGCTTACAAATTACAATACACCCCTCTAGGTCTGGACAAAACCCCCGGCATTTGAAACCTGACACATTTTTAAATCAAAAAAACGCAAGACAGCTATTTAATTGCCGACATACAACTCAATTGTGCAAAATTTTAAAGAACTGCTCCCTGTCACTAGGCTAATTGAGGGAAATATTTTTGCTTTTATTTGCGTTATTATTGTTTATTTTTATTCCACTGTTCCCAAGAAATGTTCTTTATTCACTATTATAACATTGTAAAAGTTTCCAGTGACCCTCTACCATTTTCTAAATGTTTCTCCAGCTTCCCCCAACTGGGTTTTATCTGGGTTTTTTTAAATGCCTCATAAGGGGGCTTTCACAAAGGGCGTTTTTGGGGGTTTTGTTGTGCAGGAAGCACGCAATTAATGCTTTCTTGTGCACAAAAAACGCGGGAATTACAAAAATCGCAGCAAAAAATCGTGGTAAATTTAAAAAACGCGGGGGAATTACCCGATTTTACTGTGAATTTACCACGATTTTTTTTGCAGCAATGTAAAAGCTTTAAATTTCTGTGTCTTCCGCCAAAAAAGGTGAGAAAATGCATCAAAAGCACCAAAACGCACCTGTAAAGCACCCTAAGACAAGGGGAGAACGGGAAAGGGGGGGAATTGGGTTTTCCCCGCTGATAACTCATGGACTGGAATGAGAGGGGGTTTGATTGGCTTGTTTTTTGATTTTCCTTTTTATGGAAAAAAAATAGTTGCAGCACCCTGCTGCTTTGAAAAAGGGCTTTTTTTTCTTGGTCATAGTGTTTTTTTTCGTAATAGACTTGGGGCAGTGGGGACTTACCTGACATATGCAAAAGCAGGAGACAAAATCCTCACACCAAAGGAACCGAGAACTGCAAATTTAATGCATTTTTGATGAGGGCAAGAAGAAGATGAACTTTGATTCCCATAGGAAACCCTATCTCTTTCTTTAATTTTGAATACCATCACTTTTCCCAGCCTTTATCTCCTGTGGCCTGACATGGAAA
>JAODAL010056178.1:0-23465 GCA_025379985.1 Phyllomedusa bahiana | reverse complement strand
ATTTTCAGTCCAAACATGGGACTCTATTGCTGACTGGGGGCCGGGTTTTACGCCCCCTTTTTCAAAAACCGAAAATTTGGGACCACTGGCAGGGCCGCCACAGAAATTTTGGGCCCCCTACACCCAAAGCTTTGGGCCCCCCTGAAAAACCCGCCCCCTATAAACTCCATTGCCCCGCCCCCCCCAAACCCCAGGGGCCGCAACCCCAAACCCCCCCCAAAAAAAGGGAAATTTTTTGCCATTTTTTTTGGGGATTGAGTTCTTTTTTGAATTTTCAACTACAGTTTTCTTTATTGTGTGTGTCTTATGAATACAAGGGCCACAAATCCCACGTGCCCACCAAAATATACTGCCCAAAACCCACATCCCAAAGCCCAAAATTAACCGACAAAAGACCAATTAATACTGAAAAATATCACAAAGTATGGTGACTAATACCCTAAAATTTTTACTGACTAAACCAGTGAAAACTAAGGTCGAAATTACCATAAAACAAAAAAATAACAAGACAAAGTAAACCGCAACATCTCTCCACATTCTCCACTGTTACTGAATATAATCCAATACAAAAAACCCCCAATATTACCACCATACTGTGACCATATAGGGGAAAGCTGAAAACGTCTTCAAATCTCACTTTGTTGCTTTTATAACAAATCACGTTCTCAGCTTATTTTTTCAGAGCACTAATAAAATAAAGAGGACCTTACTGAAGGGCAAAAAAGAAGTCCTACATCTAGACAGTTTTCATACATAAGCCCATAGGGCAGTATAACTGATTACTGTGCGTTACATTTAGTGACTCACGGGTGACATTGACAAGCGTTACTTTCCCCTTTTCTTCCCCATCGGTCCCGGCCCCATGAGACTTCTCCCTGCAGAATTCACAACACAAACACCTGAGATCCTCACTTTTCATAATCCACTGTTACCCACCCCCTAGTAAAAAAATCCATCCTAGTGCCCCAAAAAGAATAAAATTTCCCTTTGGTTTACTGGTCGTTTTTTTAGGGTCCTTCGTAATAGGTTTCCTGGTAATAGGCCCCCTGTAGGTAAGAGAAACTTAGTGAGGCCCACATAGAGGAAACTTAAGTGGGGGCCCCCCTCAAATTTCCCACCTCCCCCCGCTGTTTGGGGCCCTTCAAGGGCCTCCTCCCCCGCCCGGGGGGGCCCCACAGGGGCCATGGGGGTCCCACAAATCCAGGGACCTTGAATGGCCCCGCTAAGCCCCGGGGTTTGGGGGGGCCTCACTTAAGGCCCCGGGGTTTTGCAGGGGCCCCCCAATCTTAGGGGGGGGAGTGGGGGCCCCCCCAAAAACCCCGGGCCCTTTAGTGGGGGCCCCCCAAAAACTCGGGGGCCTTCGCTGGAACCCCCCAAATCTCTGGGGGGGGCCCCCAAATCCCTGGGGCCTTCGCGGGCCCCCCAAACCCCGGGGTCTTCGCTGGGGGCCCCCAAATCCCTGGGCCTTCGCTGAGGCCCCCAAATTCCCCTGGGCCTTCGCGGGGCCCCCCAAAAAAAAACTGAGGCTTCGCTGGGGCCCCAAATCACTGGGGGCCTTTTTGGGACCCCCCAAATCACTGGGACCCCCCAAATTTGGAAAATGCCCTGCCAAAAAAAAGGGGCCCGCGCTGAAGTAAAAATTAACACATTGCTTTACATTACAAGATTTGGTCTCCTTACTTCATAGTTGCCAACTTTTTTAAAATGGAAAGGGAGGGGACAGTATCTAGCCACGCCCATCTTGACGTATCCACGCCCCTTCAAAAAGCCCACCTACTCCACCTAACTGCATAATGGCGTTGGAAGAAAGCCAGTAGATGCCCTTATAGCCATAGTAGCCCCCCATAACCAGGTAGTGCCCCTTACAGGCAGGTAGATCCCCCTTGTAGCCAATAGATGCCCTCTTGTAGCCAGGTAAACCATTTTGTAGCCAGGTAAAGCCCCCCCCGTTACCTGTATTGCCCCCCATTGTTTGCCAGGTAGTACCCCATTTTTTTGCCAGGTAGATGCCCCCAGTTGTTTGCCAGGGAGATGCCCCCATTGTTTGCCAGGGAGTGGCCCCCTCGTTGGGCCCGGGAGATGCCCCCCTTGATTTCCAGGTAGGCCCCCTCGTTGCCAGGTAGATGCCCCATTGTTTGCCAGGGAGTGCCCCCCTGTACAGGAGTGCCCCCATTGTTTGCCAGGTTGTGCCCCCATTGTTAGCCAAGTAGTGCCCCAAAATTTTTTTTTTTTTTTTAAAACCAAGTATGCCCCCTTTTACCCCGGGAGCCCCCCTGTTTTGCCAGGGGGTGCCCCAGCCCCCCTTTTTAGCCAGGTAGTGCCCCATTTTTTGCCAGGTAGGCCCCCATTGTAGCCAGGGAGTGCCCCCCCTTTAACCAGGGTTTGTGCCCTCATTGTTAGCCCGGTAGGGGCCCCCCATTGTTGCCAGGTAGTGCCCCCCTCTGTTACCAGGGAGGGGCCCCCCATTGTATAGGTAGACCCCCCATTGTAGCCAGGTGACCCCCCATTTTAGCCAGGTAGGCCCCCATTTTAGCCAGTAGTGCCCCCTTGTTTGCCAGGGAGTGCCCCCATTGACGGGGGGACCCCCCCCATTTTTAGCCAGGGAGTGCCCCATTGTAGCTAGGGAACCCCCCATTGTAGCCAGGTATGCCCCCCATTGTAGCCAGGGAGTCCCCCCTTTTTAGCCCGGTATGCCCCCCATTTTTAGCCAGGTATCCCCCATTGTAGCAGGTAGGACCCCATTGTACCAGGGAACCCCCCCATTGTAGCCCGGTAGTGCCCCCTTTGTTAGCCGGTAGTCCCCCATTGTAGAGGAAAACCCCCCATTTGTAGCCCGGGTAGCCCCCCCATTGTAGACAGACGTGCCCCCCAAAAAAATAAAAAAAATAAAATAAAACACCACTTCCCTACCAGACCCTGCAAAAGGGGCCCAGCTCCACCGATCCCTCACGCACGGGGGAAAGTAGTGCAGCCGCGCGTCCTTCCTCTTGACGCTGACATGTGGTAGGCGCACAGGGGTTTGGGGGGCATACAGGGGAGGAGGCGGAGGGAGGCCCCTCCGCCTCCTCCCACTCAGCGGACTCCGGGCGGGTGAGCGGGGGCCCTGCGCCCCCTTCACCCCCCGTGGGGGGGACCGGGGGCCGGAGTAGCGCACCAGCGCTATCCAGCCCGCGGTCATTTAAAGGACCCCCGCCCGCCTGTTGGCGGCGGGGGGAAAATCCAACTCCCCCGGGAGGGCGGGAGGGGACCCAAAAGGGGGGACCCCCCCGCCAAAAAGGGGTGAGTTGGAGTAGCCTTATTCGAAAAAAGCTGCTCACGGACGAGCAGTCGCCCCCCCCCCCCCCCCCCTGCTCCCGGGTGACGTCAGTAAAAAAATCAGTGAGCCCCGCCCTGTGGGCGGGGCCACTGATCTGCGGGCACCGAGGGGGGTGGGGGGGGCGACTGCCCCGCCCCGCGCAGCTTTTTACTGAAGTAAGGGAACCCAATCTTGTAATGTAAAGCAATGGGTTCAATTTTAACTTACAGCGGGGGCCCCCCTCCCGACAGCAGATTGTTTCACATGTACAGAAGCAGACCTACGGTCTAATCTCTGTACCATTAGTGGAGAAGGGGGGGCGGGGCCCGCCGGCGAGGGCGGGCCCCCCCTTTTTTCACATTCGGGCCGGGCCCCCAAAACGGCAGTGGGGGTTCTACCCCCCTAATGGCGCCCGACCAGGGTCTACCTTTTTGGGGGAGCCATTTTAACCCCTGCCTTATACGGGAGCGACAAATTTGAGAAAGGTCTATGTTGGCCCCGAAACTTTCATATTGAAAGTGCTTTTTTTTCAATTTGACATATTCGTTTTTGGAAAATTTTGGAGGCTCCGATTAAAATTTTTTGCAAAAAAAACGAAAAAAAAAAAGACAAAATTTTTTCAAAAATCATGTTGGTTGTCACTTTTTTGAAAGGTTAAACCTCTATGACCCAGCATGAGATAGTATTATATATGGTGTGCCGAAAAACCACATTGTGAAAACCCGCGTCCGGGGGTACAAAAAGCAAATTCTGCTGGATTTATGCGCCCGAACAAATGGCAAGAATGCCCTCCGTCTCCGGGTGACCCAGCCGAAAAAGTCAGAAAGAAAAAAAATTTCTACACCATGCAGCTCGATTCCGGGAATTTTTGGGTTTCGTAACCCCTTGTTTTTCCCTCTTTATCCGAATAGTCCAAATACTTGCAAATTGAGGTCTTGGGGCGGTCTTTTTTTTTATGCGGGCACATTTGAGCGATCCTCCTTTCTGGCCCAACCTATGCCCCCGCCCCACTTTACATTTTCTAAGCATTCCTAAAACTGCAAAATTTCATTTTCACATAATTAATAAAGAGCAGCTTGGATGAGAATCTGGAACCCCGATCATTCAAATTTTTTCTTCTGACCGGGTTCCCCAAGTCACACATTCTCCCACATTTTTTTTATCTTTGGCCATTTCCGAAGTTGGAATTTGGGGAGACCCTCAATATCTTTTTCACCGAGGGGGTTTCTTTCTCCACATCTTCAAGCCGCTCTTCATGCTGCGCCACCGCCCCCTGCAGCCTTTCAGGTCTGCCTACCACCCAGTTAGCGGGGCCCTAAAACCGGCAAGCCTTTTTGCCATCTATTGAATTTGCTTTAGGTCTGTGATGTTAATCTAGACGTGGAAAATCCCAGAATCGGGGGCAGGGGGGATAGAATTTCGAAAGTTGGGGAAAGTCAACCCTTTTGGTCATAGATGGCATCGTCCCCCTTTTTTGTTTTTTCAGAGCACTTTAGTCTGGCCCGACATTTTCAATAGTATTGTCCTTTTAAAGATGTATGTATGCCTTTTATTTTTACCCAGCAGACGGGTGCGTTCCCCCTTTCCTAAAGCCACTGGGGGGAAAGGGGGTATTGTCTAACAGTCCTCACTCAACCCCACATCAGACTTAAATCCCCGGGGTTTGGGGGCCCAGGAGCTTATGGGCTTTGGCGGGGGGTAAACAGATCGGGTCTGAAATTCTTTTCCATGAATGGCCCTCTCAGACTTTTTAGGGGGCCCCATATTTTACTTAATGGCTCCTAATAAGCTCATTACATTTTAATGCGGGGCATGGCTACTAGCTGCATGCCTTAACGGATGATTAGTTCTGGCACAGCCCCCACCGATGTGAGAGCAAGGGGGCCCGGTTAAGATGGCGGGGGGGAAACGCGGCCCCCGAACACTTCCGTGATGTTTTCTCGCCTCCAGCAGGGGATAGTGCGCCCCCTGGCCCGTTCGGGGGGCCGCCGCGTTTCAGGGCACCACCGCCGACGGGGTCCTGCCCCCGGCCCCATACTCTGTTAGGAGCGGGTAAAACACGGGGGTCTGGGAGCCTCCCTCACACACGCCAGCATCGGGCGCTTGGAAGGAAGCCCTCAAGGTTCTTTTTAAAGCGCGAGACATCATGAAGACCAAGGCGGTCCGTTATTCTTTTTTGTGGGGAAGTTTAAAGCCGGTTTGGAAAAAAAAGATTTCCCAAAAATTTAAACACCCAAGGCACGGGCAAGCGATCATACCAAAAAGGAAGGAGCAAAACCACTCCAATCTACCAAGACCCGCCGTCCCTCTAAACTTTCTCTAAAAACAGGAGAAGACGATCAGAGTGCACCCAAGAACCCCCATGATCACTCTGAAACTGCAGGACTCAGCTAGGTGGGAGAGTCTGTCCAAAGGGACAACAATCATCTTTACACTGAAAAAATCGGGCCTTTATGGAAGGGGGCAAAGAAGCCCATTCTAAATCATACCAAAAAAAGTCTTTTTTAAATTTTGCCACAAGCAGGGCGTGGATCAACGGTGCCTATTTGCAGGAGTCGGATCGTCTTAAAAGGGACCACTCTGACTCCCAAAATATAAATAAGTTTGGTCCAGTTAGTTCGATGCAGTGGAAAGAGAAAGGGGGAATTGGGGTCTGGCCAGTGCTACTGCTCCCATATCTTCACCTTATCAAGAGGAGTTAACTGATGCCTTCATCAGCCTGACTGTGGGGGGGAGGAAATTCCTTTAACCCTGAATTATTAGAGATGTTGCCCCTGGGGTCCCGCTTTCCCCCCAACCCAATTAGTGTAAGAGGCCGTTCTCTACCTAAAAATAATGAGACAGATGTGGGTCAGTATGCAGGTCTGATGGAGGCAATATATTTTCTCAGAAAAAAATCAGAGACTCCACAAATGTTCCTGCAGTGTTTTTTTGCATTTTTTAAAATTTTTTTTTGTTTCTAAAGTCATACCCAAAAAATATTTTTTAAAATGATAAGAAAAAGGGTAACAATTTTTTTGAATTTGTGACTTTCGGGGCCCATATTCACCACCCTACAGCTTTGCACATGAGGGTACTGTAATTTATATACAGTCATTTACCACTTATACATAAATTTTACTTGCAAGTATTTGCATAGCTTAGTCCTGCAGATTCTTCCGAACTGCATTTTTTTTCTGTTTTCCCCTAAAAATCAAAAAGTTAATTTTTTTATTTTGTTATATTTTTGGGAAAACCACCTTTTGGGTTTTTAATACTGCCTAAAGCTTCTGGGCTCTGGTTTCAGCATATCTTTACCAAAATCTGATCCCAGGTCTCTTTTACACATTCCCCAAAGTTTGGGGCAGATGGACTTTGAACAAATACAGCTTTTTCTTCAACTCACCCCCAATGTTCAAAAATCAAAACATTGTTACCATTTTGCTTTTCAGTTCTTTCTACCAAAAGCTTTATTATTGTACATAAGGTAAAAAACCAGATTTACCATTTTACACATTAAAGTTACACTTAAACAGTATGAGGGTCGGGGTCGGGGGTTGGAAGTTTGGGAAAAATTTAGGAGCGGAGTCAGGGCTTTGGTTTCCGACTCCCCCCCTGGCCACAAGCCACCGGAAGACACCCAAACATGTGAAGAAGGGGCTCTGCTCAATGAAAACAAAAAATGAAAACTTTTTTGGGCCCCAATGCAAAATGATTAATTTTTTACATAAAAGCAACAAGCTCACCCCCTAACCCCACCAACCCCCACTGTCCACATGGGGAGGCAAATCATGAAGACCAAGGAACAACCATCCCATGCACACATGGTGGAGCAGCCAGGTTGGGGGTTTTCTTCAGCAAGACAGGAAAAGGTTAAAATTGATGGGAAAAGGATGGAGCCCAAAAAACAGACCATTCGGAAGAAAACCTGTTGGAGCTGCCCAAAACCGAGACTGGGACGGAGATTTATTTCCAACAAGACAAAGACACAAACAAAAAGCAAAATCTACAATGGGAAAGGGTTTACAATAAAGAACCCGGTGCCAACCTGAAACCAATGGAGAATCTGTGGAAAAGCTGAAATGCTTCACAAACGCTTCCCAACCATCACGAATCCAGCTGTTCACAAACCTCCCACCCAAACCCACTAGCTCCGCGTTCCAAGGAAGAATTTGGAAGAATTTCATCTCTCAATGTGCAAAAAGATAGAGAAACCCCCCAAACGACTTGCAGCTTAATCGCAGCAAAAGGTGGGACACAAAGTATTTAAATTAAAAGGGGGGTGTATGCTTCCTTATTCGCTGATCACACTGCTCTAGCTTCTCAACTCTAGAAATGCAGGGGGTTTTTTCCCCCCCAGCTCGGTTTACCTCATCCCCCCCTTCACTAACCTGGCTCCCAGATCCCCCCCCCCCCCTCTGAGTCCCCAGTCACTGGTCTCCCCCATAGTTTTATTTTGTTTGAGATGTTCATACCCGGCGATTCAACTAACGACACGACTCTTCTCCTCTACACGGGGATGTTTACAGTTGAATCCAGCTCTATGAAACGGGAAAAATTCCCTTCTAGCAGGAAGTTTGGGGACCGGGGCAAAACTGTTTGTTTTTTCATTGTAAAATTTCTGCAGTCTGTTTCTGTGGGTGTGGAGAAGGAAATCTACCGCCCCCAACTCGATCAGGGGGAGGGGATCACACACAAATTTTGCTGTTCCCTGATTGTGTAACCCCTTCAGTGTAAATCGTTTCTTCTGGCGTATAAATGAAAAGTGCCGGTCCCTTACTCTGATGAGATACACAGGAATGCTCGCTCCGTGAAACGCCGGGGGGGTTTTCAGAATGTAAAGAGCCTCAGCTAGTGAAATGCAAGAGGAGGGACCGACCAGCACTGGGTATCAGTGTAAACAAAAACAAAGATAAGGAATACTGTGAAACAAAACAGCTTTGCTAATGAATCTAATTGGGTTGTTTTCACTGTCCCCTTATTCTGAAGACCATTTAATTAAATGAAAAAACCCCCTTTAAGGGGGCCCAATAATTTTTTAGCCCCCTTTTCATTTTTTTTTTTTTACAAAAAATTTTAAAATGTCCCCTTAATTTCGTTCCACTTTACAATTTTGTCCGGAAATTTTGTTGATTCTTCACAAAAAATGTTATATCTTTATGTTTGAAGCCTGAAATGTGGCAAAAGGTTGAAAAGTTCAACTACTTCGCAGATGCTGGCCGCTTATCAATTATATTACTTCTGTACCTCTAGTTGAAGATTCTCCCAAAAAAGCTTCCCTTAACATTATGAAAATTCCCAAAAACCCAAAAAAGGAATTTCGATCTCCAGGGTGTATGAGTCATAGAGGTTGGTTCTCGAGTGCCAGAGTCACGTTTCCAAATTTTTGGGGTGGGCCCAAAAGAGACCAACACCGGAGAAAATGTGCAGGGGTTGCACGGGGTTAAAAAACAATTGTCTGGCCAAATTGGGGAAGTCACATTTCAAAAAATTTTAATAACGCCATCAAAGGGTTTAACCTGCCCCCCCCACTCAAACTTCCTAATAGGCTCAACATTGCCCCCCGTGGGGGGGGGTTTTCAAAAAATCAAACCTATGGCATGGCCTTTGGGAATGCCCCATACTCAGGTCATTTGGGGGAGTTTTGACCAAAATTAAGGACCAAATTTGAGTGACTCTGAGAAATGCTCGACCTCTCATATTTCTTTCCCAAAACCACCGGGATGGGGGGAAAAAGGGGGGCAGCGATTCCAAAGAATCCCAGCAGCAATTCATATAGCGATCCTGGTGGCAAAACGTTGTTTACTTACCTTTTGGATTAAACCCTCTCTACCACCAATCTCCATGATTGCAGAACAAATGAAAATATATTTAGTAGCAGACAAACTTGAAACGGAGAGATGTAAGGAAATTCGTACTGGGGGATTCTTCAAACACTGGCGCTCATTCATAGAATCTCATTTCTCGGACAGGGAGGTTAGGGCACTGATGCAAACATTCCAGTACACTGGTTGGTATTGCAGAGAGGGACTAGGTAGATCCTTGGGCAGGCTGAAAATATGAATAGTTTGACCGGGGAGAGGAGATTGACCCAGTGTGAGACATATGCACTGATGATAGATGTGGTGCTTTGGAACTTGGGGATTTAAGCACGCCACAGAAAAGTTCTGAAAATGTTCTATCTCTTTAATAACTTATGTTATCGCTGTTTATGTGTTTGTTTTATTTGATTACCTTCTTTATAGAAGATCTAGACACTTGACTTTCTGTTATTCTTGGAAACGGGACTTATGAGCTTAAGGTGGTATACCACCGGAAGGAATCAGAAATCCAAGAATTGTTCTTTGAATTAATTTAACCTGACACCGCAAACTGTCGTTATTCACGGTTTTGTATGTTTTTGCATGTAAGTGAAATGTATTGGAAAAATTCAATAAATATTTGTTTAAAAAACAAAGGGGGCTGAATACTTTCGCAATGCACTATAGATTTCACAAGAATACATTGAAGAGCCAATGGCTAAGTCATAGTGATATAGACACGGAAATGATAAGGGGATGGAGTATAATTCGCAAACATGTTATTAGCGAGTCATGGAGAGAAACATATTTTAAAATGGCACATTCAGCGATCTACACGTTCGACATCCCTCCCACACCGGGTTTCCCGGATAGAATCACGGCCTGCCCAAAATGCTCGGAGCCCAGGACCAATTTATATCATGGTCTTTGGACATGCCCCAGAGTGGCGCCATACTGGAAGGGAGTGGGAGACCTTTTGGTATCCCTTGGGACAGTGCAAATCCCCATATCACCAATACTTTTTCTCCTTCATGGTCGAGCTAATAATGAAGGCTCACCAGATGCGCAAGGTGAGCAGAATTTTCCAGCAATTGTACATATCATCTTATTGGTTGCCAAGCGCTGCCTGTTAACTAAGTGGCTCGATCCAGACGTACCTACAATCGCCATGGTTATAGAGCAAACTAAAAAGTATGCAATAGCTGACCAAATTCATACAGAACGTCATAAGGAGAAACTGGCGAGGAATTTTTTTAGAAAATGGAAAACGTTCTTAGAGAAGTTTTATTCCACATCCGAAATTAATAAATTAATAGATGCATTCCGATTCACTAGCTGGTACCTAATGATGGATATGGATGGGTCATTAGGGAGATTACAACGACAGCCCCCAGAAAGTAGCTAATATTGGCTCAGTAGTAGATCTGGTCAAGTGGATGATGGATCCTCTTGCGGGTGTCTTCGTGCCTCCTCTCTTCCCGCCCAACCTAGCCTCCACCCCCTGTCCACAGATACACAAGTACACAATCCCGAATATCCCACCATGGTTAAGGTAAACACACTAAATACGGGCCACTTTCCTATGTTCAGTAGGTATGTTTGTTTAGACTGTTTGAATCTGGCTTTTTATGTTCTAGTCCTGTCTGATACAGATAATTTCCTTATGACCATGTATGGTCGAAAGTCAAATTTAAAGTGACTGTGATATTTTCATCAGAATGGTTCCCAGAAGAGAGTAAAATAGACCTCCAGTCATTTTGTTTAGTCTTCATTTACCAAAAGATCATACATGAATAATTTTGTCATTGTTAAGTTTGTTTTATAATAAGAAAAATGGTACTTTCCATGTAATGCCTTATAAGAATCTGACTATATATCTTGTCATATGTACTTCGAATGTTACTGGTTTGGTACTTAATAAAATGTTTGGAAAAAAAAAAAAAAAAAAAGAATACATTGAAATTCCAGTTAAGCCCTCTAGGAGCCAAGGTGCCCAGTTTAAATATCCAACTAGCTTCTTTGCGCAATAGATATTTTTCCAAAGAAAAGCCTTCTATTTTTTCAACCTGCTCTAAAACACACAGCTCTGAGACTCCGTGGTGTTGTTTGTAAAAATGACAAGCAACTGTGCTTTCCCCATATTTTTTATTAGTCTGTACAATAGGAACCGCAGGAACTGCTTTTTATGTTAAAGATCTTGCAAAAACAAGTCACTTTGCAATATGTGTCAATTAACAGTGTCCTACCTATTCCTAGATATCCCCTCTTGTATGGGCTGCATCAGCTCCTCAGGTTGCCATAGCTACAGACCTGTTCAATCTCTCCTGATAGGCTGCCAGTACTTGTTGCTATAGCTACAGACCTGGCTTCTACTGCAGCCTAGTGGAAGCCAGTAAACACACCCCTGAATTCAAAATTAAACCAAGAAAACAGGACTGAAGTAAGATGAATCATTGTAGAGACAACCCCTTTAAGCATGTAGATGACTTTTTTTTTTTAAGTATCCTTTAATTGGAATCTCATTCTCTTGCAGAGTGTGGTTTACCTTAGATCCTTGAATTATAGAGTGGCAATTTTAACAGTTAAGGCACAAAAACTTAGCCAGTTTCATCTGGTTCTTTTTGTTCCTAGCAGTTTGTACAGGTGGGCAGCTAATTGGTGTTTGGTGGGGTGGGGGGGGGGAGGTGCCTGTCCCGTCTGTCCGAAAAAAACTGAGGGAGGAGGCAAGAACGGTTCATTACCATCCCTGCCTTCCTGATTGTATATACAGCGCTTACTGCTATATCTACCTACAGTGGGCCTACCTACCTACCTACTAGGGGCTGGTATACATACCCACTTAGGGGACGTCTATATTTACCTACCGACTGGGTGTCTATATACCTACCTTCAGGGGTTATGTACCGACGTACATACAGTGGGCTGATATACATATCTACCTATCTACAAGGGGCTTATATACCTATCTACGGTGGCCTATACTCTTACCTACATACAAGGACCCACTCACCTACTTGTATATAACTACATACTAGGGAACTATATTCCTACTTATTGGGGTGGGGGTGGGGCTATATAACTACCTATCTACTTAATAGGTAGATACCTACCTTTTGGGGGGGACCTATTGGGGTCTATACACTTAGCTAATTGAGGACTACCTAGATAAAAAAGGGGTTTACCTATCTGCATACCTAGTTTGGAAGGACCTACATATTATAGTGGAAGCTTTAACTACCTCCTATATGGGGACACAACACAAGCCTAAAACTTGGTGCACAAATGGGAGCCCCATAACCATTTGGCGGCACTTTTACCATTAGCGGCAAACAGGGTGGATTTGATTTAAATCTAACTGATTTAAATCACGATTTAAATCACTAGTCAGTAAGGCTTGATTTAAATCAGTGATTTAAATCAAAGTTTCTACCTAAACTAGTTCTTGCTATTTTAACATGCAAGTAAAATGAAGAGTTTTTAGAATCACTTTTTATATTAAATTTTTTTCCCCATTTAATGGTTAATCACAATTTGGACACCACTGTTCGTTGTACTAGGAAGAGGGAAAATAATCCGACCTTAATAACAATTAAATAGATTTATTCAACGAAACCATAACACATTACGCATAAGTTATTTCTTAAACAACAAACAGTTGTTAAAATTTGGCTAAACAAAATATAATATTTTAAGAAACTTTAGACTGTCAGCCCAGCCAACACAGAAAAATTTAAATACTACTGCCCTGTTGTCCTCTGTACCACTTGTGTCATTTCATCTCATCTTTTCTTTTTTCCCTACATAATCGGGAAAAGAAAAACAAGCTTTCCTGCTTTTTTGGGCCAACCGATTTCTCAATTTAGAATGAATGGTCAAAGGAAGAGAAATTTTTTCATCGTGCAGAAAAAACTCTGCGTTAAAAGTGAATCAAAAGGAGAGGAGGTTCCACTACAGGAAAGTGCTTGGATTGGATTTCCCCGGTTCCGGAAACTGCCGAGGGGAGATGTGGACGTGAGCTCTCCGCCCCCCTGCCACAACCCTGCTTACGCGGTCCCCACGCGACCCGTCTCGTAAACCTCGGGGGAGGTGCCCCGGGGGTATCGGGTACCTCACCTGAGGGCGGTACCGCTGCGCAGCACCCGGCCTCCAGATCCCGAGACCCACGCGAGGTGTTTCCATATGGCGCCGGGTACACCCCCCCCATGGTTGAGCCCCATGCCCCCAGGGGCCTGCCTCCACCCGGCACAAGGAGGACAGTGCAGAAACCCCCAGCATCGCTCCCGGCACCCAAATAGTGCCCCAAAAACCCGGCGCTCAGCTTGACACGCCTGCAGCCCTTAAGAGCCGGGGGAAACCCCGAAGCATCAGCGAGGACAATGAAGCAGCACAGGTACCGCCATTTTGTCACGTTGCATTCCCATCCTCATTTTCCTATGGCCCTTTTGCAGGCGGAGGTTATCGACACAAGCCCTGGTAGGAGGTAGCTAAGAATAGTACCGGATCTGCAAGCGCTTGGAAAGCCACAGACAGCGACCCTCTCTAACCCCGCAGGAGGTGCAAGCCCAACCTCCAAATAGAGGAGCTAGAGCCCAGATTTAAAACGCCCTGGGAGATAAAACTGCCTTCGAAATAAATTAAAACCTTTGTGCCCAAGCGCAGTAATACACCAGGATCGCATTGAAGATTTGGAAAACCGCTCCAGAAGGAGCAACCTAAAAGGGTGGGTCTCCTAGGCCTTAAAAAACAAAAGGCCCCTCCAAATCTTTGCCAAGAGGCGTCCCAAGGGGCCCCCGGGCTTACGTCATCCTTCCCCGCTTGGAGAGCCCACAGAATGGGCCCAGGAGGAACCCGCATGACATCACCGGGGCTTCTACGGACAACGAGTCGTACAGTCATAATAAAATTTTTGGGCTTTAACGACAAAAAAAAGTCCTGAGAGTTATCTAAAGGGGCCCCCCGATGTTACGGGGGAAGCATAAGGTTCTGTTTTGAGGATTTCTCAGGGGGAAACGTCTCGCAAAGAAGGGGGGCCCTTCAGCAAACTCTGCACGGCGCTCTTCCAGCACAAATCTTTTCAGATTTTGTCCCCGGGGCAACGTTGAAAGTACTGGACCCAAATGGGCCCACGAGTCTTCCCCTCACCCACGGAACGGAAAAAGACCTTCAAGATCTGCTGACAGCACTCCTCATCCCGGCCCCTCTCGTTTTTTCCCGGGATGGAGGGGGGAAACCAAACACCACCGGGAGGAAGCAGGGGGAGGCAGGGCCTCGGGGTCCCGAAACCAGCTTCACCTCTTTCACCTACCACCCAAGGATCGCGCCCCCCTAGAAGCTCTACCCAGATTGATCGGAGAGGAACAGCAATAGTCATTTAAAACCCTACATTGGGGTCCGACATAAATGGTGGGGCTGATAGGCCCCCAGCCCCCACCTGTGAGCCACCTGTTCCTATCCAGGGAAAACCCTGACCCCATGCTTCAAGGGACGGGACTACTTACAGGTACGCCCAAACCACCAAGGTGCCCAATATTCTATTTGGCTATTTTGGTCTAAACGGGGGACCACTGTTCAGCTAACCTGAGGCGGGGGGGGGGAGGGTATATGGGAGAAAAATCCTCTATGGCTAGAAAAAAGGAATCACATTAGCTCCTGTTTAGGGGGGGAAACTGCTTTCCCCCCCCTCTTACGCTTTGATCTTGTACTCTTGCTTATTTTCCCGTAGTTATATTTTTTCAATTGTTTGGTTTTTTCAGGGGGTTTGTCTCCTTTTGGTATACGTTGGGGCCTGAGCCGGGTTTGCAACTCTAATTTGGTTTAAACCCCCTTCTCTCCCAAAAGACCCATGCCTTTTTCTCGCCATTTATCCGTTGATGTGTCCCTATGGAGTGATCCCCCTGGAACTAAAGGGTTTCCGCTCCCCCAATAAGCGGATAAAAAGTAATTACCTTAAAGCGCCGGCCCCCAGATTTTGTTTTCCTTCAGGAGTCACATTTAGGTGGGACGACATCAGACGGATGGAAAGGCTATGGGGGGGTCCGCTTGGGGCCCCCCTTGGTGGGGGGAAAAGCCGGAGGGTCACCCTCATCAAAAAAACTTCCCTTTCCCAATTAATTTCGAACACCGACGGAGAAGGGAGAATCTCATCTGGTTTGAAAGGGGGGTGGTGCGAGATCAGCCCATTAACGTTATGCCCAAATAGCCATGCAACCCTTTCTTCCGGGAAATTGGGGAGACAGAAATTGGACGACAAAAGGCAGGTAGATTGTAGGGGGGGACATAAATTTAGTATTGCCCACTTGGGATAGGAGGAAAGTTCAGGTCCACAGCAACACAGTTTGGGCTCCTCGGGGGAGAAGGGGCCCCTGGTGCAGTTAGGAGGAACAAACCTGAGGGATTCCGGGAGGGAGAGGAACCCGGATGGCGGGGAATACACTTTACTTCTGTCACCAGTCTTTTCCAGACTCTTTTTTAGGGGTTTCAGACAGCCTATGGGGCAGGGTGGGGGGATGCGCGACCCTTGATTACTCATTCAGCCCATGCTCCGATTTTGCGGGTTTTATGGCAAAAACATTCCCCCCGGAACGTCTTATGGAAATTTCCTAAAATTTCTGGCAAGGGGGAAATTTTTTGCTGAAAAAAGTTAAAGGCGGGGCAGAATATAGGCACAAAATGGGGTACCCACCTGACCTTCTCTGTTTTGGGCAACCGTTTAAAGCAGTGTTGAGGGCAAAACATAGTCACACATCCCCACAAAGCGCAACCTTTCGAAATCTTATGCGGCTGAGAGTGCTGGGGGGGATTTTTAAAAAACTTTCAGCTCAATGGGTCGACCCAGAATAAGTGAAATGGGGACAGCTAAAGAGACTTTGATATATGGGGAGCGCAGGGAAGATATTTATCGAAAATCATGTCCGTTTCCCTTTAGTATTTTTAAAATCGGGCAAAATCCTCTCCAACTACTCAGGGGTCACTACAAGCCCTTACATCGCGGGCCCTGCGTCAGGGAAGGAATAACTAAGACCCCGCACAGATAAATAAGCCTTGGCACTTTTATGTCTCCTTTAAAATTTCCCCTGAGAGTATGACAAGGCGGGGAAAGCAAGTGTTTTCTTAGCAATATCAATCTCCCGCTTTTCAAAAGGCCAAAGGGGGGGGGCTAAATCAGAGTCTCTGACAAGAATCCCAGATGCCATCGAAACTAAAGCCTGGCAAGGAACCGGGTCCGGATGGGGTTTTCGGGAAAATTTTTAAAATCGATAGACCAGGCCCCCCCTGTCCTTACACAAAACTTTAATCTAGTCCTGCAAAAGGGTTATCCGACCCCAAATCCAAAACCCCCCTTCATCAAAAAAATACCGAAAAAAGGGGAAAAAACCCCCCCCCCCGGCCTCATTAGGCCAATCACTTTTGACTAGACCAGAAAATTTTATCAAAATATGGGAGCCCGGGTTGCAGAATCATCACTTCTGATTTTGGGCCCCTTTGCAAAAGGGTTTTTTCAAAGGGGGGGCGGCCGTGGGGAAAAGTCAGAAAGTCCCCTTTAGTAATGGAAAAAGGGTCAGGCATAAACCCCCTTTCCCGGGAAACCCTGTCTTAGTAACCCCAACGCGAAAAGGGGCCCTTTGACAAAGTTGAATGGGAATGGTATGGTGGTCTTAATAAGGTGGGAAATTTCAGGGGCCTTTGGACTTTCTTACCGCCATCTACTCGAACCCAAAGCCCGGTTATACCCCGGCTTCTTTTCTGCACCCATTCACCTGCAGAAGGGAACCAGGGAGGGATTCCCCCGCCCCTTCCTTTTCGTTTAGCCCTTTAGCCCCTGGCGAGACTCCTAGAGGACTGACTTATTTTCGGGAAATTTGGTGGTGCAGAGGGGAAAAGACCCCCTTTTTTTCGGATGCCTATCCTTTTTTTGTCGAACCCCTGGTCACCCGAACCAGTTTTTGATGCCCCAAAACCTTGGTGACCCATCTGGCTACAAAGGGGAAACCTCCAAGAGCCAACCTAATCTTGGGTCAACCCCGCCGACCCAGATTGGGAAGCCCGGGGCCCAGACTAGACACGACAGGGGCCATATTACCTACCGGGGATAAACTAGGTAAACCCCCAAAAAATATCTATAATTAAATTTCCCCCCCTCATTAATAAAATTTTCAAGAGTTGGGACGTTGGAACTCCCTTTCCCCCTTTCCATGACAGGAAGGTGCCATCCATAAAAATGGTCATTTCCCCAAAAATTTCTTAAACCCCCCCCAGACCCCTTTCCTTTTTTGAAACACCAAATGTTAATAAAATCAACCCATTTTCTCTAAGTTTATCTGGGCCGGGAAAAACCACGTTAGCCCTTTCCAAGTTTTATCTGCCCTACAAGGGGGGACTAAACCCGCCAAACATCAGGGGGTATAATTTAGGGCTTAGACGCCATGTGGTCGACTGGTTGGAAGGCCTCAGCGCTATTCCAATGGGAATAGAAAAAAAAACTCATCGCCCCTTGGGATCCACATGCCCCCTTTCACACCAAATTCTCCAACCCACCTCATCTAAAAATTTCAATGGGGCGAGACAGATATGGTTTTGGGAAGGAAATTCAAGGTTGGGGCCTTTCTTTAAAAAACAAAAGAATCCCCTATGGGTTACCCAGATTCCCTCTTGGGCAATCAAAAACCCCTTTTTGAAAATGGGGGGAGAGCGGGCCCGTGGTAGCAGGGCAGCCCGATGATACGGAGCGAGGGGGCTTACACCCCGGGAGATGGTGGAAAAAAATCTCTACCCCCCCACGCAAATGGGCCGATTCAACTTACTATTTTTGCTCGTCAAGATTTAGGGATGTTTCAGGGAAACCTCCCCCAACGGCCCACGTTCCTTCATAGACTTGCCAGACGTGGGTGCCGCCTGCGGGGGTGTATGATATGAGAGAGTGGTTATTTCATCGCACGGGAACAAAGTCTTTCAATTTTGGGCCCCTCGCCTTTAAAAACGAAAATCTTCCAGACAAAAAAATCCGTGGCTGGGACAGTTAAAAAACATTCTCTGTACGAACTGGGGGGAGTCTCAGTGAAGATTGCACATAACGCAGTCTATGGTTTTAATCTGCCCCCACGCCAAAATTCCCAAAAAGACTGCAACACTGCCCCCCAAAAGTGGGTGCCCATAGGACCGACCTGTGGCATGGCTTATGGGGGTGCACATCTATTCGGAAATTTTGGGACACTTTGTGGCCATACAAAATCCCTTTTGAGTGGGTTTAGATAACACCATGACCTGTTGATCTTCCATGCCCAGACCTTTCCGGGGGGGATGAGAGAGGCAGTTAGGGGGAGGAGGGGGACCACCAATTGTCCAATAGCAATTTAGTAGAAACGGGGCCCCTTGACTTTTGGCTTTTAAGCCGTTTTGCCCCCACTGTCCCTGATCGAGGAGCAAAGAAAAATTACTCTTGCGGGAAAAAATTTGGAAAAAGAGAGATGCAAAGAAGCTCGCACGCAAGTTTTTTAAACGTTGGCGGACGTTTATAGAATCTCATTTTTCAAAAAGGGAAATCAAAAATTTTTAAAAGCACGATTTGCTCACAACTGGTTTCTGTAGGGAAAGGTTTTGTGGTTCTTTGGCAGATACAAGTCTAAGATGGAGAGAGGAGGAGGGCGGGGGGACAGAACCCTTTTTACCCGCCCCGGTTCAGTAAACCCAGAGAAGGGGAATTCACCACCACCCCCATGAATGTTTCGAAAATTCGAAGGTTCTGAAAATTTTGAAATTTTGGGCGAATTTGGTTTTTGTCCTTACGTCATTATTTTTCCTGCGCATAGCCCCCTTTCTCTGTGAAGGGTGCATCCCAGAAAAAATGTAAAATGTTTCTTGTGGGTTGCAGATATGCTTGCAAGGGGGGAAGGTACCCAATATCTTTTCTTTTTTTATTATAATTTGAAAATGTCAATAAAAATTTGTTACAAAAAAAAAAAAAATAAAAATCATTTTTGAACAGTCTTAAAATCCAAGCGTTAAGTGACTTCCCATTTACGGGTGAACCTTCCTTAAAATATCTTCAGCAAACAAATTTCTTGAATGTTCCCCCTTGCTCTGAAGTTTTTTATAGTTGGCATTAAAGATGGGATTGCGGGAAACCCCATGTCTTAGCAAACCCCTTTCTCAGACTTGGGTTTTGCCCTGATATTGGATATTGAAATTTTTCCCAAAAAAATTACTGGGTCATGCTTGTCCCATCGTTTTTTATGTTTGTTTTTTTAATTCTGTCCAGTGTAGTTTTTTTTTAAAGTGTTCACTCATTTCCCCTTCCAAATTTAAACGCATCCCAATAAAACAGCATTTTCTTTATTTTGGTTTAAAGCTTGAGAGAGGGTTTTTTCAGAAGCCCCAAAAGTTCAACTTTCTCTTTAAGCCCAATGTTGAGGTTTTTTGGCCGTGACAGTGCATTATTTTTCTCAATTTTTTTCAAAAAGTGTCATCAAATACATTTTTTGTATACTGCTCAAAACTCCCACAATTCCATCTAACTCTTGTGGGAGGTTACTTGGTTCCACCATCCTTTTCGAGCTCTGAGCAAAGTTTATTACAGAAGTATTTAGCATTTAAACAACTTTTAGCCTTTTTTCTGGAACATTTAAAGGGGGTTGTCTCATAAAGATTATTTTGAAAATGGGGGGCCCAAAAAAAATCTAAGGATGTACCCTTGGTTACTTTGGGCAAAGTGCACGGTTTTTAGAGAGGGTGGTTTAATGTGTTTAGCAAGGGTGTTTTTTTTACTTTTCGGGAAAAGCATTTGTCCTGCCGGGTCGTGCAATGCAAAGGGAAAGCGTTAAGAGGAGGGGCAGGGAGTTGTATTGGCAGGCAAGGAGGAGAAGAGTGAAGAGGTACAATACACACAACCCCCGCACCCTCCACGCTTCTCCTCCTTCCCTCCAATTACACTCCCTCCCCCTCCTCTTAACTGTTTTCCTTTGCATTGCAGACCGGGGCGGGACAGAATGCTTCCCTGCCCAGAAAAACACCTTTGAAAGCATATGAAAACCACCCTTTCAAAAAACCGTAGCACTTTGAAAATAAAAAACCAAGGACGTCACCCTTAGATTTTGGTCCCCACATTTTCCAACTATGATCTTCTACGAAAAACCCCCTTTAAGTCTTTGGAAAGGGGTGCAGCAAATGGGGTATGCAACCAAGTTTTAGCGCTTTTATTCCCCCCCTGCTCTTCTAAATCTCTTCTCATCTTGGTACGTTTGCGATTGTTGACCAAACTGCGTACTAGACATTTGAATTTTTGTTACATGTCGTTATAGCTTTTACTCCACTTCTTGTAAGTATTTGCGGTTGTGTGATTTCCTGACTACATTGTTTGGAAAAAGGAAACTTTACCTTCTTGGGGGTTTTTACAAGCACATACATAGGCTTTTGGGGGACATTATCCCCCCCCTCAATACTTGGTTAACATTTTTACCCTCCAGATGTTGCACATTGCCCCTTTCCGTCACACTTGACCCAGCATTTCCCTGCAACACAGCTCTGTGGGGGATGTATCCTGGCCCAGGACTGAACCTTTTAAAAAAAAATGGGGGTTCTCAGTAGAGGGAAAAAAGGGTTTGTTGCATAAATAAACTGGGAAATTTTTTCTCAAAAACTCTTTTTTAATCGCTGTTCTTATCAAAAAACCTATCTTGGGGGTTCCCGGAGGTAAAGGTTTTTTTTTCCCTTTTTGGGGGAGGGTATTTTGGGGTGTGGGGTGTTGATGATGATGGTGTAATGAAGCACTATCCCGGGGGGAAACTCTGAAAATGTAGAACAATGATGGGGATCTTTGGAAAGGGGGATAGTTTCCCAGAATCCATAAATTCCCCCAAAAAAAAAAGTCAATGTGTTATTTTTTTTTTATACAAATTTTTGCTTTTTGTAAACAACACATCCCCGCCCCCAAAAAGGAAAAATTTTTTTTTTTCATATTAAAATGACAAATGACGTAAAAAGCTAATAAAAGAAAAAAGAATTTTTTTCCCATGACAGTTTTTCTTTAGAAATAGATTCAATAAAAAATTTTTTCCCAAACCCGAAAACCTCCTGTTCAGAGTGTTTCTTTGGGCTCTTTACCCGCCTTTTTCATGATGTTGCCCTTGCCCACCAGGCCTTTCATCTCTTTGTTGCTCGTTTGCATTTTCACGCATGCCTGCCTTTCCAAGGCAAGGAGCTTCATTAAATATTCCCAAAATGGGGTTTTTTTAGGCCCCTGCCATTTTAAGGAAAGAATGAATAAAATAATCTACACACAAACAAAAACTTGTCGTCGTGGCTAGTCAGTATTGTGCTCAAAAATTTACTTTCTTTTCTTTTTGCTTGCCCTTCCCCCCTCTCACACTTAGTTCAATTCTTTTGTGTTGTGAGATCTATTCCACCAAAAATCAAAACATATTGTCTAATTCTTGGACTTTGGCCCCTGAAGGGGGGATTTGTATTCATAGGTTTGTAGAACAATAGATTAAAGGGGTTGTCTCTTCGGCTTTCGCCTGTCGTGTCCCCGGTAAATTTGAACTGAGGGGGTGCTTCTTGGGCTGTCTCTTCTGCCCCTCCCCCCCCCCCGAACCACCCAGGCAGCTAAGTAACTTCTTCAGGGGGGGGGGGGGGAGGGGTTTTCTCTCAATTCACCCTGGTGTTTTGCCCGGGCTGTTAAGAGGGGATCTATGATGTGAGGGTCTGTGAAGGTGTGTGTTGCAATAGGAAAAGGGGGTGCTGGTTCCTAATCCCCCGTTAGTTACAATCCCACATCTCAGCAACAACAAGGGAAGTTTACTATTCCCGGATGTCTCATAATACAGGAGAGAAAAGTATTCACAGCCCACTCTAAGTATTAGTATAGTCACAGTTCCAAAACATTCAAGATTATGTAACACACAGGGGCATGCTGTCAATTTCTGTGTAGAAGGGAGGGGGGAAGCGGGGCCACAGGGGGTTAATCCCGGGGCTTGGGAAAAACGCCAGAGCCTCCCTCCCCCTCCTTCCCTCCAAAACATTTTTGCGGGAGGGCTCTCTGCTCAACCGCTTCAAAGGTGATGGTCATTAGACCGACAGCCAGTAAGAAAGGATCAACAGTCGCCGCTTAGAGATTTGAAAGTGTGTAGTAATATAACAGGGCTAACCCAAAAACATAGGACATTTGTAATGAACAATATTGCAAAAAGGGTTTTTTTTTAAAGATCTTTAAAATTTTAAAACCCCAAAATTTTAGCCGGGGCAAACCTTTAAAGGGCTTTTTTTTCCCAAATCTTTCAGTTGTAACATTTTTTTGTGAAGAAAGGTGGGACTCTGCGGAGTAAAAAAGTTTTGGGAAAATGCGTAAGTAAAGCGAGCGTCTGTGAAATATAGGAGAGAAAATGCCCCAATCCTACAGAAACTTGGAAGGATGGCTTGTGAATGTTTACACATATACGTCTTTTTTCTATGAGTTAAACAACTCAGCTTTATTCATGTGGAAAGAACCTTTTTGGGTGGAAAATATTTTCCCAAAAAGATTTTTTGAAAAAACCATTTAAAAAAAAAAAAATCCCCTTTAAACCAAAAAAAACCAATTTAATAAAAAAAAACAGATTTTTTTGATTTTTTTTTTTTTAAAAAAAAAAAAATTTATTTTTTTTCCCCCCGGGGGCAAAAAAAGGGGAATTTTTTTCATTTAGGGCGCTATAGATGGGAAGTTTGTACAGAGGTAGGAATTGTTAGGAAATTGCTGGAAAAGTGAGGAGTCTATGATGTTTGCTAAATACTACAGAGAAGAGTTGTGTCTGGGAGAAGTTGTTGCCGGGGCTAACCCGATGGACAAGAAAAAGGAAAAGAGAAAACAAATCACAGAGAAAAACGGTCATCAGAGAAAAACGACTGTCACAATCCATGCTGCGGCTCCCATGGTGAGCTGCGGACATGGCCGTGTCTCTGTCTCTGCTGCCCTGCCGCCGGGGGCATCCGACAGTAGCATACCCAGCAGTCCCTTTTTTTCCCAAATAATTCGTACTCGTCCTCTTGATCATTGCTCCCTTTTTGAATTTCAAAGAGACGTACCTAATTACTGCAATTATCCCGTACCTCTGTTTGCTAAAGGAAAATTTCTGCCCCCTTTCGCGTGTATTTTTTGATGTTCCTCATAAGCTTGACCCCCCGGGTACTGTTCGCGCTGATTACTTTGCGTTTCCTGGTGATCAGTGTGACCTGCTGTTTCCTCCGCTTACCAGTCTTACTAAGCTGTAACCTTCCTGCACCAAGTCACTACTGTCCTGGTACTGCCACCGCCTCGGCTTCACCTGCTGTGTCTTCACCCCTACCAGCCCCCCTATCCCGTCCTGCACTTCGGCTACCCCTGTGAGTTACACCCTCTACCTCGTGGGGGTGCGAGGGGGTCC